>JADBJO010002057.1:205000-240000 GCA_016801955.1 Conus betulinus
GTGTGTGTGAACAAAGCATCCCCAAGGTCTGAACACACATGACTAATCATTGGTGGCATATGCCCGAATTCCCTTGCATTTGATAGCCACTCACTTGTTCCCTCTGGTACACTTACCATGATGATTGCCCAAAATGTGGAGAGAGAGAGAGAGAGAGAGAGAGAGAGAGAGAGAGAGAGAGAGGTTGGGGGTTAGAGTGATTGCGAGAGGTGGTGAGGTGGTGTGTCTGTGTGTTGTTATATTGGTGGGGTGGGGGTGGGGTGGGGTTGGGGGGTAGTTGCGAACTAATCAACATAGAATGATGATGTTTTAAGGCTATGCATCACTTTGGCGATGGCATGAATGTCAATATGTAGTTTGTCTTTTGGTCGATGATGTCACTCCAATTGTAACGTAAACTTTACAGTCTGTCATTCTTGAAAAGGAGCAGACGCTCGAAATAGTGGAATATATATATTTTTTTTTCAGTGCTCGTTTTGTCTTTTCATTTCAGTTCTCTCTCTCTCTCTCTCTCTCTCTCTCTCTCTCTCTCTCTCTCTCTCTCTCTCTCTCTCCTCTCTCTCTCAGAGAGAAACGCTTGTGAACATTAGTTAATTAAAGACCTGCGCAAAGCAAATCATTCTCGAGGACCGCCCGACGACACAATTATCTCCCTTCTTCCCTGTTGATCGGAGATGACAGGAGATTAGTGGTTTCCCCAATCCTTTATCATAGCGTTTTTCTTCACGAACACAGTCGTGGAAACTGTATCAAACAGTGAGTGTACATGTCAGTTGCTGGATTTTATCGCTTCATAATCGTAGTATTTCCGCTTAAGGGCCTGATTTATTATAACCTTAACCACCACTAACAATGATAATCATGACGTATAAAACCAGTAGCCATGACTCGCAGAGCGTTCGCACGGGGACACTGAAGAAGAACACGACGATGGTATACGGTGAATCAGAGGCAATGCATCTCATAATCAATACTTTTACAGTACATGGACTTATTATGGTCATAATCATGTCCTTAGTGTGGTGCTGCTTTCGCGTCAAAAGTTCTGAAACGGACTACTTTGACGTCATCAACACCTTTTTTTTTTTTTTTTTTTTAAATTTCTCATCCACACGTGACTCACAAACAATGATATCAATGAGTTTCTTTTTTTCTCTTTAAAAATCTAGCATTTCAACGCGAAGAAATGCTCTTTTGAAGTTTATACTCCCCCCCCCCCCCCTATTGAATACTTACTTAAAATCAACAATCGAGTGCTAGTTGCTGTCTGCACTATACACATTCAGATGCATTTCAAGTCTAGTTGTTGTTGTTGCTGTTGTTGTTCCTGGACAGAAATTATTCTTTTAAAGTTTTTCGTTCCGTAATGTGTCAAACTAGTTTAATGTTCATGACATACTGATTTAAAAAAAAATTGTTATATATATGTTGTTTATTTGTCTACTCATATGTGTATACATTGAATTTTTTTTTATTTCGGTTTGCTTGTGGGCCGGTGTTGTATGAGGATTTTCTGTGTGCATATAACATTCTGTGAATTCTAGTCTTGTTTCATGTCTATTTTCCCCATCCACTTTCATTCACTCTTATTCCCTCTTTTGCTGATTTTGTCGATCTTCTACTATGTGATAAGATGATGGAATGAATTATTCTATATATACCATCCTGTCATAATACACACGTATTCTACGATGAAAAATGAATGCCTCAATCTGTGAATTTGCTCTTTCACGAACTTAATGGTTTAAACTTTTGTAACATTGTGTAGGAAGTGAACTCTGACCTCATGACCTTTATTTAAAAACAGCAGCCTCTTTCTGATGTAACCCACGTGGTCGGCTTGGTGATAAAGAAAACGTGACTAATATGGGACATACGGATTATTATTATTATTATTATTATTATATTTTATTTTTTCTTTTTGAAAAAAAAAAGAAGAAAACTTCGCTTGGATGGATTGAGAAGGAAATCGTTTTCACCGAAGAACAACGAGTGTTGCTTTTTCGCCTCTCGGACGCAAAATATGAAATTACTTGAATACTTCCGCTTTTCTTTTTTTTTCTTTCTTTCTTTTCTTTTTTTTTTTTTTTCATTTGTTTTTAACTATTTTATCCTGTAGAGCATGCATACGCTCAGAGAAACGACATTCTGCTTTCAACAAAGAATGCCAGTGTTCACATGATGTTGTCAGTAAAGACAGGGGCGGACATTTTGCTCTGTCAAAGGTTTGCTGATACGCGATGGTGAATCAAGCTTGTTTCGTCAGCCGATGGTAGAACTTCCGAACTAAATGGCACGCTGACAGGTAGAACTATATCCTTTAACCCAGATCATCGAATGGCCTGTCGTGTCTGTTCAACAATATCTTTTCATGCTATGGTTTGGCTTTTGATTCTCGTTGAACAACAGACAACTTGGAAGAAAAGAAAAAGAAAATAAACAGTCTCTCAGTTGATATACTAAATGGTATTTTTAATCCTCTGTACGCTTTGCCAATGCACTACCATCAATGATTAACAAGGTATTCGTTCGCACCCCTATCAGATCCCCCGTGACGTCATGAAGACATCCGCCGACTCGTGCATAGACTTGCGCATGTCAATATGACCTGTTGGTGTGGCGCGCGGTGCACGCAACTGTATTCACAGGCGCTTGCACCGATGACAAAAGAAAGTGGAAGGTGTTGAGCGAATAAAACTGGCTGGAGCGTTTGAATCGCAAGAACGTCATTGAATTAAATCTCGGGGAATAATGTTGACCGTTTCATTCAGCCAGCTTCACGAGGAATTCTTCATGGCTAAATTTGACTAGATTTTCAGCTTTTCGTTAGAATATTATCGGTTAGATTTACCCTTCCTCTTTTAATGTTTGTTTTAAATGCTGTTCGTCTCGGCTAAATTCGACTAGCTTTTTTTCGCCAGACTTTCCTGGCTCCCTTTTTTTTTTTTCTTTTTTTTTTTTTTTTTTTTTTTTTTTTTTTTTTTTTTTCGGAATGATTATCGACAAGATTCAATCAACTCTTCCACACGAGCATGATCGTCAAAATTCGATCAGATTTTCAAACTCCTCCTCCTTCTTCTTCGTCCTTCTTTTTCTCCTTCTTCTTCTTCTTCTTCTTCTTTCTTTTTCTCTTTCTTTCTTTTTTTTTTTTCTTTTTTTTTTTAAACAGGATTGTTGTCTTAAAGAGACAGACAGAGACCACTTAACCTTTACGTTTCTTGAGAGCTGCATGAGAGAACCATCGTAATCCCTCTCGAAGGCAGATCTGTTTGTATTGCCTGCTCCTAGGCCTTCGTCCGCTGGATCGGACTCATCAGGGAGACACGCTGGTTGTGGATGTTTGACATTTGCTGCCACTGTGTCTCTGGAAACTGGAGACATTAGGGTCCTGATGTGTCATTGTTTTCTAATGTGCATGTTTTTGTTGTATTTATTAAAAGAGCCCCCCCCCCCCCCCCCCCCCCCCCCTTTTTTTTTTTTTTAATCCCAGGGAGTGGTGTCCAGTCGTTTCATCCCCGGATTTTTTTTTTTTTTTTTTTTTTTTTTTTTTTTTCTTTTTCTTTTTCTGCAAAGTCGCTCTTGATCCCTATGGATTTTTAAACAAAATTTCTTAAAGCCAAAACACAAACGCGTTTTTTTTTTTTTAATCTATGTATTTTTTTTATAACCCAAAAGTAACTGCACTCACGGAATAATCGATTATAACCGAATCCGTGAGATCATTACTTGCGGCAAAGTGGTTAGGCATAACTGTGTTTCCCACCATTATCTTTTGGTCTGTTGTGTCTGCCTGTCAGCAACATGACGTGAGGACTGTTGCACCGATATTTTTTATGGAATGTGATGGAAGACGGAGTGTGGCCTGAAGACGAATCCATCAAAGTTTGGGTGCCGATCTGTGTGTGTGAAATCCGGATCATCAAAGGGCGGCTCCGGGATCCGTCCAGCAACATGACGCAGAGATTGCTGAACCGACTGGAACGACACCGGGTGGAAAGGTGTGTGTGTGTGTGTGGGGTGTGTGGGGGGGGGGGGGGGGGGGGGGGGGGGGGGGGGGGGGGGGGGGGGGGGGAATGTGGCCCTTGGACAAAGTCATTCAAGTAGTTTTGACGCGGATCTAGGGCGCGAATCCGGATCAGTATGTGCTCGACTTTTTTCAAGGGTCTATGCTCTCCCCGAATGCCCATTTATTGTATAGGCCAGTGTCATGTAATGCGGAGCGATATTTCGTATGCTACGCGATTACATGAGCCAGTACAGATTAACAAAAAGATTATTGATTCGTGCGTTACACTAGAGGTTAGTCGTGTGACACAAGGGAGCGTATTGACTGAACGTGGCCCAGGGTTTGAGTGAAAATTTTTTAACACTGTTCACGCGATTTGAATATAAACAGGCGTTGACCTGTATCGGTGCGCACTCTGAGAATGGAACAGATGATTTAGGTGAAGAAGAGGCGGACTGTGCCCATTGATAAAGGCAGAGGCCTAACACATACAGAAGTATGTGAATTGTAGTTGATTAACCGGTACTCAAGCCGTAAGTATCTAAATTTATATTGTGAGAATCTAGATGATTCTCCATTTTGTTTTTCAAAACGGTTTATTGTCGGAACCGAAACTATATTTGAAAAATTGTAGAGTTAAAAAATGTTTAAGTGTAAATATGACTGCTAACTGGCTGGCAGTGTTTTGAACTCGTGTTTATCAGGTTTGTTATAGCTGGGCCGACCCCCCGTGCGGTAGAGGAAAGAAGAGACTGGAGATCGGGCACTAAGGTGGATGGCCGGGGGCTGCGCGCGTTCCCGGGCCAAGTTCCGATCCGCGGGAAGTTCCAGGTTGGGCAAACAAAGTTTGTCGCCGACCAGTAAATGTGATAAGTAGTGGGCAGTATGGGATCCCCGCACAGAGGAAGCCAGTTTCCGGACACCACAGAGAGTGTGTGCGGACACCTTGCAGTGAGTAAATCTGCAACATTAGTATTGTGCGCAGAAGAAGCGTGCTTGATTGGTTGCACCAGCTGAAAGAATCACAGATTATGAAATATATAAGCTTTGATTGATGCCAGAGTAAAGAACCCCCATGGGATTTTAAAAGATTAAGGAGGGGATGAATCGAAATTGACCTTTGTTTTGCGCCTTATGTGTATGGAGTGGACGCAGTTGTGTGCGGAGGAAAGACGTCATGTTCGTGTGTGTATGTGCGTGCATGCATGGATATCAACGTCCCTGACAGCCAGTGACAGGGTTTTCGGTACAGGTTGGTTTTTTTTTCCCTCGGTGTTAACATTGGTTCTGACTCCATTTCCCACACAGTCCTTCGAATGAGAGTATAAACCAGACGTAAAATCCCATCACCAACTTTCGGAAGAGAAAGCTATTTTTGGCCGTTGGTATGGATGACGCGTTCGTTACACATACATAGCATGCACCTTCCCCGAAGATGGAGTATGGCTGCCTTAATGGCAGGATAAAAAAAAAAAAAACGGTCATACGCACAAAACTAGCGCTTTGTTGAGTAAGATGGATTAATCCTTGTCCGTCTATACAGGGAGTGTCCGCAGGGAGCATCAACGTTGCGTACGCAGAGAGAGAGAGAGAGAGAGAGAGAGAGAGATAGAGAGAGAGAGAGAGAGAGAAGTGTCGAGTACTCTGAAAGTCTAACGAAGGAAAGATTTACCGTACTTGTTCGTTATTTACTATTTACCCCCATCCCTGCGTCATTTAAGATTTCCTTTGGAACCGGGTGAGACTAACGTCCCATCATCAGCTAGAGGCTTATAAGGACAGGTTATTTTTGGACGAATCTGTAGGAATTGTGGGATCTGGTCTCTGCCCATCTTTCCCTTAGAATATCATTTTGCTCAACAGTGTAACCACCTCGAAATTCGGATTGCCGCCCCCCCCGTCCGCGGCCCCCCCCCCCCCCCCCCGGCCCCCCCCCCCCCCCCCAACTCTTACAACACAGTAGGCATCAATATTTCTCATATCGCTGATTTTTTGGGGGGGGGGGGTTCTTCTCGCCGCCCCTGCCACAGCCGACACAAACACTTACCTTTAGTTTATTTTTTTATCTTTTGTTTATTCCTGTTATTTTTGTTTTCTTGTTTGTTTGTTTAGTTGTTTGTTGTACGGTTCTGTTGGAATCAAGGGGCAGCATTTCTTGGTGAAATTTTACGAAAACATCGCAAACGCTATCCTCCTAGTAAAAGACAACAACACGGGCAACACGGGACACAACACCACCAACTTTTGATTTAACCTTCTGCCAATGAGCAACCAGATGTTACCAAATTCTGTCTGCTTGGGTTCTCGTACTACTACGCATCTCTCCATGTCATTGTTCGCCAGATGATTTCAAGTGTTTTTTTTTTTTTTTGCGTCATATTCTACAGACGGCAGGAACAGAGAATGCCACCAACTTCCTGTAAAGGTGAGCTCCTCATGGCATTTAAATGAGCTTTCGTCGTTCATACTGAATACGGTCACCATGCTTATTTATGAAAAATGAGTCGTGCGTGCGGTAGTACACACACACACACACACACACCACACATCACACACACCAACACTCTCCTCTCTCTCGTCTCCTCTCTCGGTCTGTCTGTCTCTCTTAGTCTCTCGTGCTCCCCTCTCACTCAAACACAGGGAAGACCACACACACAGGGGCGACACGACCACACCCCCACCAGGGACATAACAAACCGGCAAGAGATACACCCACACACGACACACACACACGACAGGACACACACACAGGCAAGGGATATATGATAAATGATAGAGAGTAGGGAGAGTGGAGATATCTGTAAACAGGGTGAATATATATATAGAAAATAGCTAAATCCCCGTTCATAGGGGACTAGAATGCAAAACTTGCGACTAGTTAACGAAGGGGATCAGAGAAAAAAACCCAGACCTCCAATTTTTGTACATTGTTGAAAAAATCATAATCTCGTAAATGTAGTTTGTGTTTATCATTTTATTCGGTTGATTTTTGTTCGTAAGAAGCATCATGTGAAGACACACACACACACACCACACCCCTCATGCACGCCACGCACACAGGGGGCGGCACGCAGCTGCACGCATGCACTCACACACACCGACACACGACGAGCACAGCAGCGAGCACCACGGACACCACGAGACACACAGGGCACACGCACGTCAGCGGGCCGACGCGACAAGGGGGGGCACGACGCAGTCACGATCAGAGAGGAGAGAGAGAAGAGAGAGAGAGAGTATAGATGCCGTTACTGTTGCTGCACACCAGATAGGTCTGGTGAATTCCTTGGGCTTTCTTTGTTTTGAAATGCCTCGTGTAGTTGTCCCCTACACATCTGCTGTGTAGGGTAGAAAAGGTCCTCTTAAGTGAAGAGTAGATAAATGAATTATTGTGTTGAAAAGGATCACACGACAACA
Source organism: Conus betulinus (assembly GCA_016801955.1). Taxonomy (NCBI): domain Eukaryota; kingdom Metazoa; phylum Mollusca; class Gastropoda; order Neogastropoda; family Conidae; genus Conus; species Conus betulinus. Next base: position 212,424 of record JADBJO010002057.1, read on the forward strand.
AAAAACCACCCCCTACTGTAATTTCCTACGGGAGGGTATTGTTCTTCACACGGTCATATGGTTTATTTCAATAAAAGGTAATAAGGGCGAGCAGGGACAAGAAAAAAAGCAAGAAGAGAAGAGAGCTATAATAGGTGACGAGAGAATAGAGAGGAGAGGAGAAGAATAGGAGTAGAGACAGAACAAGTGAGCGGACAACAACAACATCACGCATCCGCGAAACAAATGCATTTCACACGTAAACTGCTCATGATCATCTATCTTAGTAAAAAAACAAAAACAAAAGCAAAACAACAACAAACCAAATTAACAGAGGATAATAACGTGAATGAAAGGGAACCATGAAGGATAGAAGTCGGCTGTATGTACTGAATGGCTCAATTAAGCTATCTGTCAGGAAAAATACAGAAAGAGAGAAGAGAGAAAGTGGGAAGGGGAGAAAGAACCGATGTGGGTTGGGGGTGTTGGTGGGGGGGGTGTATAGAAGAAAGAAATAGAGAAAGAATGAAAAGAATATTCTCTTTTGAAGAAGCACGTCGCAGCGTTTTGATAAATAACATAGCTGGACAGATCTCAAAAAAAACAAAAAAAAAACCAAGAAATTCGGATGTATTTGGTCCAACAGCTGTATACCTCACTCGAGTAACGTTTTAGAGAGATAGGGAAGAGAGGGAAGATAGGTGGAGATGGCGGAGAGAGAGAGAGGAGATAGAGAGAGAGATTCGTTATTTTACTATAAAAGACCGTTATCGCACGTCACCTTGTGTTTTTTTGTTATTTTACTTTATTTTTTTTGACAAAAAGAAATACAAAATTCATTGCGCAACTTGTCGTGCTGCCGTCATCTGTTGGGGTAAACAAACAAAGGAAAAAAAACACACAATACAAACACAGAAAACCGCATAGAAACACATGAGAACAAAAACGCACAAACAAACGAAAGCATACTAAACGCCAACAAAAACAGAGCAACAAACATTTAAATCTTATTTCCCTCCGGCCGGGTGAGTCTGTGATATCGATTGGGCTTTTCTGTTTTCTCTCTCAATTTTAGGTTTATTTTGTTTCTTGGTTGCTAATCTGTAATAAATAGTCCTGAGGGAGGATTTATTACGGGACTTTGTTAAAAAAGAAAAATGTTAAAAAAGCAAGGATGAAAAAAAAAAAAAAAAAAGAAAAAAAAATCCTCCCCCCCCGCCCCCCCCGGCCCCCCCCGCCCCCCGCCCCCCGCCCGCCCGGGAAAAAACCCAGCCCCCCCCCCACCCCCCCCCGCCGACGCCCCCCGGCACCCTATCCGAAAATAGGACAAAAAACCTTCTGGATCTTCCTTGGTGGACTCAGGGAGGTTGTAAAGGGGGTGGGTCTGGGGTGGCTTGGGGAGGGTGGGGGGAGGGCAAAATATTGAAATTGCTGGCCGACGTGAGGCCTACCGGGGAAGGCGCCAGATTTTGTGTGCACAGCGCTGCGCGTGTGGTGGTGTGTTGTGCTTGATGTGATGTTGTGGTGGGTGGGGTGTGTGGTGTGTTTGGTGTGGTGTGTGCGTGGGCGTTCAACGTGTCGGTGCTTTGTGGTGTTGTGCGCGTGTGTTTGTTGTGTGCGCGTGCGTAAGCGTGCTTACTGCATGTGTGCGTGTGTGTGTGTGATTTGTGTCGTAGTTAGTGTTTGTGTGTGTGTGTGTGTTGTGGGGTGTTTTGTTGTTTGGGGTTTATGTGTCTAGCACATCACTAAACCGCAAAGGGTATCATTTGATAGGACTTGCACAACTAAAATCTTTATGATACGTCAAACGTAATATCACCATGGCGCGCTAAATTCACCATCTACTACAAATTGGCTGGGTTGGTGCAGATGTCAATATCATCCAATACATGCTAAAATATCATCACCAAATAAAACGTGGTTGAACTTAGGGGTGAGAAAGCCAGTTACAGAGTAGGGTTCCGCGTGCATTTGCGAAGTCCCAAATAGAAGCTTCAGTGCGAGCGCACCAACACAAGACAAGGCTTAATTAAATATGTCCTATCACACAATAAAACTGTCCCGTTCAGTTATAAGCCAGTTTGACAGAAAATGGGTCGGGTCGGCTTGTGTCTGTCTGCGGGTCGCGACATGAATAAGGCGCTGGGAAATCTGGGGACGGACCCACTTTGGAACGACGTATGAGGGCTGGGAGCAGACGAAACGGACGGCGGTGTTAGGTTCGACTTCGGGAGTGAAAAAAAACGCCGCAATGTTCTGCAAATATTTACGAACCCCCCGCCCCCCCGTTCGCCAGCCCCTGTTGCAATACACCCAAGTCATAAATCTTAGCCCACCAGCTCCAAGATGTAGCCCCCAACACCCCACCAAACGTTCATGCCTCAGCAATACCAGGTATTACCCCCCCCCACCCCCCTGACGATGATGACGATGATGAACCCCCGTTTTTTTATGATAATGATAATAATAATAATAATGATAATAATAATAATAATAATAGTAAATAATAATGATGATGATGATGATGATGATGATGATACTACTACTGCTGCTACTACTACTTACTATGTACCTACTGCTGCTGCTGCTGCTACTAAATGATGATGATGATGACGTAGCCCCTTGCGTTAGAATGTCCTTACACACACACACACACACACACACACACACACACACACACACACACGTTCGTGCGCAACTTACACCACACACACACACACACCACAACACACACACACACACACACGCACACACGCACACACAGAGAACAGGAAGGGAGGAGAATTACGTATAGAAAGAAAGGATGTGGACAGGACGATCAGCCCAGCTCCTGTGCGGTAGGCCTGAGAAAGGATGATGATGAGGGAGTAGTGTATACGTCGAACGATGACCGAGATTCCGAATCAGGGGCAGATTACCGTAGAAAGCTGAGGTGGGGGGCGGGGGGTGGGGGGTGGGGGTGGGGGAGATTTCTGGAGACGTGGGGGAGGTAGGGGAAGGGAGGGATAGAAGGAGAAAGGAGGGCACAGCAGGGTATATCCATTCCACCCCCAACCCCACCCTTAACCGACCCTTTCACACCCACACCCCCTTTCAAAAAAAAATAAAATAAAAAAAAAAAAATGTATCCCCCGTTCTGAAAAATAACAAAGTTAAAAGCACTCTGAATCATGTAATATACAATGTCGTAGTCCGGTGGGACAGGCACGTTTTCAGCAAGTATTTGACTAGGGTTAGTGTAACGCTGTTTGTATGTTTGTTTGTTTATTTTGTTTTGTTTCTTCTATTCACCGAGAGAGGATGATCTTCCGCGCCCAGTGAAGAAGTCCTAACAGCAGGGACATTACTGAAACTTAGGAAGGCTGCAGGCTTCGTCGACAACATCCTCGCAGAATCCTCGAAACATGGCGGAGAAGATCATAAACTGCCATCTACAACAACATCGGGCACAATAGGGAGTGGCCTACGTCATCGGATCAATCACTGATCGCCGGCAAGCTTCCCGACAAAGGAAATATCCAACGTTGCCAGAACTACCACACTAAGCTTGACCGTCCATGTCAGCAAAGTAATGTTCAAAATCATTCTGAATTAAATAATTTGCAACCGCAGCAGTTATCACCGTTGCTGAAGAATATGCTGGATTTTTTTTAAAGCCCCTACTGCCATGTGATTGATGCCTGGTGTGTGTGCGTGGGTGCGTGCGTGCGTGCGTGCGTGCGTACGTGCGTGTTGTGTGTGTGTGTGTGTGTGTGTGTGTGTGTGTGTGTGTGTGCGCGCGCGCGCGCGAGGGCATGTTTGTAGGAGGGCAGTTGTTTGTATAAAGTTTACTGATTTGAAATGTTTGTACGTACGTTGTTCTTAGTCAGCGCCTAGTACTTTTGGCAAGGCGCTTTATGAATGCTATGCTGTGATTATGATTATGATCATGCTTATGCATTATTATTGTCATTATTATTATTACTATTATAATTCTTTTATTATCATTATTGTTATTATTATCATTAAATACCGTCGAACAGATTTTCAACCGACGTACCCTTTGCGAAAAACATAGACTTCAGGAGAGCGTTCAACAGACAGTCTGTCAGGTGGCCCTGATGGGCCACAATGAAGAAACCTGACATTGGGCAGTAGCTGATCAAAAACCATCCGACCGTACTCCAAAGTGACTGACTGATGCAGCGCTAATACAGGTTGCTGTTGGAGAATGATTCCTTACTTCAGTTGGAGTTCACCGGGGCCACCATCTATTTCCCTCACTTTTCAACATCTCCTGTAACGCATGATCACATGCGTTTGAAGTCCATACCAGCATAATCAGTCTTGGAGGAAGAACCTTCATAAACCTTCGATTCGCGTGTTTACAACCAGGATCTGATAACCAGTGAACAAGAACTCGCCAAGCTTGTCGAAGAACCTGATGAGAATCAACAACATGTGGCATGGACAACAGTGCCAGAAAGGTGAAGCTGATGGCCAGCAACACCACCTCCATCAACAGCTCACAGTCAGAAGCAAGAATCTATAAAACAATTCACTTTCGCCAGGGATATGTCATTAGCAGTGAGAAATTTAAGGCAGAAATCCTATCATGGCAGCAAAGACAACCACAGCAGTGTCCAGATGAAAACCGGTCCGGATGGACAAGAAGGGAGGCGGGGAGAAGACAGGAAAAAGAAAATGGACCAAGATCATTGCAGGGTGGACAGGGGAAGCTTTTGCAGAGACCCGTGTCTTGGCACACCACCGATAGATGTGCAGGAACTTGGTGAGCGATTCTCCAGTGTCATGCCCTAGTGACTTTCCACCGTCTCCATCATCACTCCACCTTCACCCCCACACACACCCTGCCCACCACCCCCCAACTCCTTCCTCTTACCTCCACCTTGTCAGTAATCCTCGGTGATCAGTTTTTGTCGCACACGTTGCTATAGGCTCGATAGGGAAGACTAGGGGAACACATCGATCGAGTTTCATCCATTCAATGGATGTGTCTCTGTGCGTGTTGCTCAAATTTCCTGACCAACACAGCAGATGTCTGTATATCTCGGGCCGGGTTGACGGCGAGTTGTATTATGCAGGTAAGCGCAGCGCACAGCCCTGTCATGCAGTCGTAGACTAGAATGGAAATCCACAGCATCGTCTTCATCCTCCTCATCGACCGGCATCTCAAAGTCTGAAATTCTGAGGCCCTCCACGCCTTGCTGTCATGGTGACTTCAGTTTCGACTGCCTTTCCCATGTCTGTGGCCCTGGTTTGGTTCAGTCGCGGTCGGCAGTATTGCGTCAAACTCATGGGGGCTGTCGTTAGTCGGACGTGGTGGCGCCCTCCGGAGGGACAGCTCACTCACGCCGGCTTCGCGACTACGCAGTTATTTTTTTGTCAGTCAGGAGGGCAGTAGATTATATCCTCCGTATGGTGAATCAGAAGAGACACCACCGAAGTGACTCGGCAGCAGTGCAGTGTCTCCTCGGGTGGGTTGCCTCATGACGGCTTTACATTGACTGTTCCCTGTGGATTGCACGGTGTGGAGGCTGTGTCGGAGCGGACCAGGCTGTGGCTGTGGACGAGGGATCGGAATGAGTGGCGTTAGCGCAATGCCACTGAGGTGGCACAGAAGATGGGACAGGTTAATAAAAAAAAAAAAAAAAAAAAAAAAAAAAAAAAAAAAAAAAAAAAGCGCAAGCGTCGTCTCTTCGCTAAACGAGGTTAAGGGTTTTTGTTTGTTTCCATCCGAATTATCTCCTGGCGACAGAGATAGGCAAAACTTTTAAATTCTCTCTACCCCCCCCCCCCCCCCCCCCCCCCCCCCCCCCCCGGCACACACCCACACACACACACACACTCTCTCAACCTCTTCTTGTATCAGTTAATTTTTCGTCTATTTTTACCGTGCAGTGATTCATTTATTCATCAGTCGGCAGGAAATACACACCACGACCCGTATCACGAAGCACGTGTCACGAAAACACGTGACGTGATGCGATTTCCTCGTCCTCCCCCCCCCCCCCCCCCCTCCACCCCCACACTCCCTCGCCTCTCCACTCCGCACTCTGTCCCCTTTGCCATCCCAACTCATATCTCCTTTTCTCCTGCACACACACACACACACGACACACACACACACACACACACAATTACGAAGCTTATAAATAATCAAGAAAGGATTATATCATGCAGCGTTGTCGTACACACTCGCACGCACACACGCACGCTCAATCCCTGTTAGGGCCCCCGCGAATGACGTCAGACAGTGACAGAGAGAGAGAGAGAGAGAGAGCGTAAGAGGCGGCAGACAAAGCTTTCATTACTGGAACACGGAAACCAAAAAATACAACCCAGCACCCGCACTGGGCCTCCCGCTCCAATCAGCCAAACGACCGATTGATCTCCACGATTAAAGGACGAGCCCGAATCTATGATTACGACACCGTTCTACCCCCCCACCCCAACTTCCCATCCCTTCCCCTCCCTCTCCCGACGACCTTCCACCCCCAATCTCCTCTCTCACTTGGGTCGATTCCATTCAGCCGTAGGGGCAGCGGGGAGGAGAGCTGGGGTTCGGCGTGGAGGGTGGGTGGGAAGGGGGGAGGGGGGGGGTTGAAGCGAAAGGACCGGGAGGAGGGTGTGTGTGTGTGTGTGTGTGTTGGGGGAGATAGGGAAGGTGTGTGGAGACTAGCGAGAATTGAGTGGGTGCGTGGCGGAGACACGAACTTTGAAACAGACCATAGTGAACTTCGTCGCGATAGTAGCCAGATAGAGGCAAACGGAAGTCGGGAAACAGGGGGGGGGGGGGGGGGGGGGGGGGGGGGGGGGGGGAGTGGATGGGGGTAGGGATGGAGGAGGGGGAAACTTGGAAGTGGAGGGAGGGGTGGGGGTGAGAGTGACTAGTGGGAGGGAAGCTGGAGAGAGAGAGAGAGAGAGAGAGAGATGGGTGAGCGAGAGAAGGGATGGAAAAAGGGAGGGTGAAAATGGAAGGGGGTAGGGGTGACGGGGGAGGGGGCTGAAAGACGGTGACGGGTGTTGGAGGAGGGAGGACGGTTGAAGGCGTGCGTGAAGAGGAGGGGGGGGGGGGGGCCTAAAAAGAGGAGGGGAAGGAGGTGGATGAGGAAGAGGAAAAGGAAGAGAAGAGGGAAGGAAGGAGAGAGGAATGCTAGGCCTCTGGGAGGGAGTTGGAATGGAGGGGGGTAGATGGAAGGAAGAGGGGGTGGGGGTGGGGGGGGGTGGGGGGGGGGGGGGGGGGGAGAAAGGGGAATGAAGTGGAGGAAATTCGAGACGCTGTGTTAGTTCATTAGGAGTACGGGCTGAGTTTCGAGACGACCAAATGAACGGAAGACACAAATTACGACACAAAAGCGTTTGTTTGTTGCACCCGTTTCGTGGTCTTTTAAGCTCAATGCTTGCTTCAGATGCCCCCTTTGCAGTCTTTCCTCTGGCAAAGTGGTGTCTTAATGAATCATCATCATCATCGTTGTTACTATTATCATTCTTCTTCTACATTTATTTAGATATCTGTCCCTTGTCTGATGGCTGGCTGAAAAAGAAGGCACTGACTTTGTGCTTGTTCTTTTCTCTCAACAGACAACATTTCGTTCGTTCGTGCATTCATCAACCTCATTATCATCATTGTTACTATTATCCTTCTTCTTCTTGATGTTGTTGTTCTCTTTTTAACATTATCATTATTATTATCATTACTGATATCATTGTAGTCGTTATTTTATCATTCTTCTTCTTCTTCTTATCATTATTATCATAATCGTCCATTGTTAATTTTTGTCGTTGTTATTGCTATCATTGTTTCATTGGTCACTGTTTAGCAAGCTTCGATATGTCGAGATTTGGGATGTCTTCCTTTGAGATGATAATGACGTAAATAATGTTGATTCATCTCTGTTATCAACCCTCCAACACCCCCCCCCCCCCCCCACCACTCCCACCTCTGTCATTCATTCATAATCCCTTTCACCGCTCCCCCCCCCCCCCCCCCCCCCCCCACCCCACACACATGTACACACACTCGTCCTACAGCCCCACACTACCCCGTCTCTTGTCACTACAGCCCCACACCCGCATCACGCACGCATGGTAGTTTCTTTTTTCTTTTTTTTTTTAATAAAAATTCCTTCCTTCCTTTTCTTTCTTTCCTTTTTGTTTGTGCGTAGGCCCTTTTCTATTTTTCATTTTTAGCTTTAATATTTCTTAAACAACAAAACAAGTAGGATAACTCTTGTTCCACATATGTACACACTCATAACTCCAAACGAATGCTGCTTTCGAAACCGAATCGCCTAACAGAGTTAGTTACCCTACTTGTTTGTTATTTACGGTTGATTGTTGTAATTGTCTCATTTACGATTTCCTTTTATTGTTTCATATTTATTATCATTATTATTTCTGTCCCTTTTGGTTGGATTAAATTCAGGCTAGCTAGGGAGACTTCCAACCTTTTTTCTTTGAAAAAAAGGTTTCTGTATATGGATTCTTGTTTAATGTGTGTGTGTGTGTGTGTGTGTGTGTGTGTGTGGTAGGCTTCGTGTTAGTGATTGGATCATTGCGGGAAAGTGTTCATTTCTTTGTGATGTGTCAAGTGTAACGAATTCATGTAGTATGTCGAGAGCTGAAACTGAAAATCCTGCACTCTTTATTACTGTTTTTTTCATTATTACCATAATAACTACTACTACAACTGAGACGACTACTACAAGCACTACTTCTAATACTAATACCACCACTACTTCTTCTAAGACGACTACTTCTACAACAATAGGCCTAAATACCACTACTGCTGCTGCTACCACATAGGAACATACACGTATATAGTATGTATGCACGCGCGCGTTCGAGCATGCGCGCGCGAGCGCACACACACACACACACACACACACACACACACACATGCAGGCACATACGTAAACACATACGTAAACACACACAAACATACAGAAACATACATGCAGGCACATACGTAAATACACACACACACACACATGGAAGCGCGGTGTTTTCAAAAACGAAGCTTAAAAATCTGAGCACAAAGTGGTTACTTATTTCACCATCATGTGGAAAACAGAAATTTGACAATGTCAACAACTATTTTAGACTAGTATGGGAAGAGGGTGGGCAATGGCAGAGGGGGGGGGGGGGGGGGGGGGGGGGGGGGAAAGGGAACGGAGGATGGTGTGTGGGGGGCGGGGAGGGGAGAGGGGTCAGAGTTCAGAGGTTATGGCACCGATTCCACAGACCCGGGGGTTGAGCACTATAGAGCGAGTTTGTTCTAGATTCTTAGAGCCTCGGCTTGATCATACCTGTTTCAAAACGGGTAACTATTCATCTCAATAACCAATGCCCCCCTTCTCCCCCCCCCCCCCCCCCCCCCCCCCCCTTCCCTCCCTTCCTCCCCACCCCCCCCCACCTTCCCCTACCTTCCACCACACACCACACACTACACAAACACGCACACACACACTCACACACACACACACACACACATGCGCGCGCCACACACATACACAAACACATTTCTCTCTCTCATTTAGGTAAAACAGCAAGCATTTTTTTTTGTTCTTTAGTGTTTACTTTGTTTCTTTCCTTCTCCTTATCTTGATTTTTGTTGATTTTTTGTTCATGTTTTCGTTTATGTATCCATGCATATACGTATTTGTGTATATGTATGTATGTGTGCATGCATCTCTCTCTCTCTCTCTCTCTCTCTATATATGTATATGTATGTATGTATGTATACGTGCGGGTATATTTTTGCGTCTTCTATTTAAAGCAGCAACTTTATTAGTCTCCTACCATTGCCTTTGCCACATATATAATTTCAAGCACTTGAACACACAATAAGACCTAGTTGTTTTTCTGTTCAAATTTTGACATTTAATGTAGCCTAAAAACGGTATGTGACTGCAAATCGGAAAAGGAATTTATTCAAACCAAAGGTGAAGCAGCCAAGTGGAGAGATGGAGAACCACCAACGTTATAATGCTAGGCTGGGTCCTAGAATACCCTGTGACCCCCACAAAGGTCATGAGAACTCTGGTTCATGGAAACTACAATCATAGGATGGGTTCGGAAGTGGAATCACATTCGAGCTGATGATGGAGTTCGTAACGTTCACCGCAAGCAAACATCCAACAGAACTGAGAGCAATCAACGCATATTATGTTCGATTAGGCATTTGGTCTCTGGTATGTTCGAACAGATAAGTCACAGCGTCTACTCAGACAGGTTTTGTGTTCAACATTGAATATTTTCGTTTGGATGGAGAGGAAAAAGTGTTTTTGTTTGTTTTGTTTTGTTCGCTTATTGTTTGTTTTAGTCTTCTTCTTCTTTTGTTTGTGCTACGTAAGTCGCGACATTTCTCACTTTCTTCTAATGGACCTTCGGTTTCTATATATGTCTTACATACATTGTTACATATAACGCATGCATATATGCCATATTACATCTACGAGTATATCCGGTGTTTCTGAACCTGGCATTCGTCATATTTTGAGAGAGAGAGAGAGAGAGAGAGAGAGAGAGAGAGAGAGAGAGAGAGAGAGAGAGAGAGAGAGAGGAGAGAGAGAGATCTCAGCTCTGAATGGCTTTCTTCTTTAGCTATACTGAAATTTTGTGAAAAATCGATTCTCACAGGGCTTTGGCCGTAATTTTCGTTAAAATCATGCAATTTTCTGGATTTCATTAGTCTTTCGAAAGAACCTGCCAGTCATAACATTTGATAATCTGTGGCTTTAATAGTTGGCTTGAAACAGAGGTTCAAACTTCAAACATGACCCGAGTACCACGAATCCAAATAACTATAAATAAGGAACAAGTTGGGTAATTCTTGTTCCCATAATGAAATACATTCACGCCCATAACTCCAGCATACACACACACACACACACACACACACACACACACACACACACACACACCAGTCTTTTCATGACTTCAGACTTACAGTTCTAACAAATTTTCGTTAGTAAACGGCTCCATCAGGTCAATGTACAATGATGATTATTGTATTTTTACCTGATGAAGCTGCTTACCAGCGAAAATCTGTAAAAAAAATGTAAGTTTGAAGCCACGAAAAGAATGCTGTGTTTCTTCTTGTATTTTTCCGTTTCCGATTTTTACTACAGTTTATTTTACCTGGTACGAAGCTCTGGATATCAAGGCAACATTCTTTTCAAATAATAAGCCACCCCGAGGAAGATATTTTCAAGACTCTGATGATTTGCGGAAAGAAAGTAAAGTTCATATATGCGGCGTTGTTGACACTCAAACTTTTCATTAACTAGAAACTGGTCTATAATGCTTTACGACAATTTCTAAGACCCCCATTCCCATCCCACTCCAGTCTGCTCCTAACCTCGGCATTTCGAAAATTCAATTTTTCCGAAATTTAGTCGTGAAAGTTTGATTTCATTTTATTTATCAGATATTCAGGAGGTATACATTATTTCAAAACATTTCTGATCATGAAAGTAAGGCTGGATCTATGCAAAAACAAATGCCTTTACGAAAAAAAAAAAAAAAAAAGACTTTACTTCCCAGTTTCTTTCTTTCTTCAAGGAAGGGGAGAATAGGATAGTGCACCAGTCTTGAATATCGATACGGAAATCCAAAGCGGTTTTTGACTGATTTTTCAAGTCACCGTCAGCATCAGGTTAACACACACACACACACACACACACACACACACGCACGCACGCACGCACGCGCACACACACACAACACACACACGCACGCACGCACGCACGCGCACACACACACACACACACACACACACCATGATTTTCTCTCAATCAACGTCCCCAATTCTGGACAAATACCAACACGCATCATTCCTCCCTCATCCCCACCCCCCCCCCCCCCCCCCCCCCCCTTTCCCTCACGAACACACACGTACACGTACATACGAATAAACACACAAGAGAGCGAAAGTGTGTGTGTGTGTGTGTGTGTGTGTGTGTGTGTGTGTGTGTGTGTGTGTGTGTGTGTGTGTGTATATTTGTTCATTCGTGTGTGTGTGTGTGTGTGTGTGTGTGTGTGTGTGTGTGTGTGTGTGTGTGTGTGTTGTGTGTGGTCGAGTTTCTGTCTATTTTACAAGAGAGTATGATCAACTTAAATCGTAACATAGCAAAAATTGATCCAATGTCACATAATCCACACGTCATGTGGACTTTGAAATGAATAAGAAAAGATCGCGTGATTTATGGTCTGCTAATGTAAATAATCACATGAAGAAACATAATCAGGTCAAACAATGAATTTGTGAGGAACCTGGCAAAGACTGATCACGTAAGCTCTCCTCCTCCCCCCCCCCCCCCCCCTCCCCCCCTCCCCCACCTTCTTTCAAATGAAAAAGCAAGAACAACAAAACATCTCATTCAAATGGAAAGCTAGACAACAGAAACCAATTGTTAGTACTTTGACAAACGGTAGGTGCCTCCTACGGATTTCTATCTCGCTTCCCCCCCCCCCCCCCCCCCTCCCCTCCCCGCCTTTACTCCCCCCATCCAACCTCTTCCCGCTCAACCCTTCAACAAGAGCGAAATTAGGACCACAACGAGTAGCGGTCTCATTTACCTTCTCTAGAAAATAGCATAAAAAAAAAAAAAAAAAAAAAAAAAAAAAAAAAAAAGTTTTCATAGCAAGATCTAAACTTTTTCCCCCCCTCCCCTTTCTAATGACTGGTGAGTTGACTTCAACGCGGTGACAACAACTCTGACATGGCCATTTGCGGTTGGTTGATCTTTTTACAACTCTCTCTCTCTGTGTGTGTGTGTGTGTGTGTGTGTGTGTGTGTGTGTGTTGGTTTCGTTAAGGTTTTAATGTGGACATAATATACGGGTGAACGTCAGAAAGAAAAAAAACCACACTGTTTGTCCACTATCCGGGTAGCTTCGAAATTACTAGGTAATTATCATTCAGTTCAAACAGCCGCGATTGCCATGTGCTATAATTATGAGCAAACCAGACCATACTTTCTTCAGCTTTGCCAAGGCCAACCGCAGCAAACTGTGTTGTGTTAGTTCAACAAAATGTTCATGTCGTTTTTTCCCCCCCCCCACCCCCCCCCCCCCCCCCCCCTTCTTTTTCTTCTTCAATTACAGAAAAAAAAAGAAAAAAAAAATTCAACCCTGTAGGCTACGCATGCCAAGACTCATTCAAACGATGCTTCATCAACCCGTGCACAGTTCACGTGGTTTTATTTTTCAACTAACATCACACACACACATACAAAAAAACAAAGAAACAAAAAACAAAACAAAACAAAAAAAATCATCAAGAGAAAGACATCTGATGGCTTACAGCCGACGAGTTAGTTGACTCACTATGTCTAATTAATTCATAACACGCTTCACAATATCCCAAAACTCGTGTTGTGCATGCCATGTTATATTTACTACCGCACCTTTCACGTTGTTTTCGAATGAACTAAATAACTCCACTCGCGATGCGCAACAGCACAGCTCACGGTACAATACATTTCATGGCACTCTCTTCGCCAACAGTACAAACTCAAGAGCTCGTTGATGATCAATAAACACGATCTAGGACGTTTTCCTGATCAATGACACCAAACCCACCACAATGTTTCATGGAGATAAAAAAAAAAAAAAAAAAAAAAATCCATCATGCGCATTACTTCGTTTGTTCTCTTGCTCAAGATGTTCACTGGATGGAGTGGGGAAGGGGTGGAAGGTGAAGGGGGGGGGGGGGGGGGGGGGGGGGGGGGGGGGAACGATGCCAAGAAGAGTGGGTGTATGAATTCGGGTTGCTTAATTAATCAATAGGTACAATCTACGATGTGTTGTTATGGACAAATATCACAATTCGCCGCGCTGTACTGGCGAACAACAAAACGAATGGGAACAACAGGTCATTGTTTATTTGAACTGTTTACGTAAGAAATAAACGAGTAAGAAATAAATTAGTTCAGCTGTTAAAAAAATTACACACACACACACACACACACACACACACACACACACACACACACACACACATGCTGTGAACAATACACACACACACACACACACACACACACACACACACACACACACATGTAATGAATCGAATGACACAGTTTAGCAGTCAGATTGTTTACGCCATGTTTACAAAGTAATTCAAGACGTTTAACTAAACAAGACTAATCGAACTACATATTATTTTACAGAGCAACTAATGATGTCTAGTTACAACTTATACACTTCACACCCAAAACAAGATGTTTAATTAAACAGGAAAACTTGAACTACGTACCATTTTACGACACAGTTAATGACGGTCTTTTTAACTTACACACTCCACACAGGATGTTCAATCAAATAAGACAACTTCAACTTCATTGCAAAATTAATGACGTCTTGAAATGAACTAATACTACTTGCACACTTCACAAAATACTACGTTAAGACGCTTGATTAATCAGAAACACGTTGCATGTTACTGAAACCAATTTTCAAAAACTCACGATGATTTACTCTTTACACAATTAGAATGCTATATCAATTTTTTTTTAAAAAAAAAAAAAAAGAAAAAAAAAAATCACAAGACTGACGGTGGTTTATCAACCAACCACAGAAAACGAGCATCAACCATTATTATTATTATTGGTCACCAGGGGGGAGAAAACGGGACACATTCGATAGTCATTTCATTCCAATGTGCCAGTAAGTGGTCAGTGAAGGATTCGGTCTGTATGCTTAAAGATGAGGCAGCAGACCATACATAAATGTTGGGTGGATCCACTGGACAGCCTGTTGAACGTTTCCACAGTTCACCCACGCGGCAGTTTGCGCAAACTCCGCCAAGGTCCAGGATCAAGTGAATGAAAAAAAAAACAAACAACAAAAAACAGCAGCAGGTTAAAAAAAAAAATCAAACACAAACAAACAAACAAACAACAAACAAACAAACAAACAAAACCGTCAAGAATGCGAATCTAAAAGCAATACCTATCTTGCACCAAATTCGAGAAGACGTAAGTGACTGCTTGATCTTCGTCCAGCTCCAACTTCAGGTTAAAAAAAAAAAAAAAAAAAAAAAAAAAAAAAAAAAAACCAGCAGCAGGTAAAAACAGCAACAACAAAGCAACAAAATAACAACAAAACCGTCAGACTGCGAATTTTAAAAGCAACGCCCATCTCAGGATCAGGACCAGGAAATACATAGTTGCAACGGAAAAGAGAGAGTAGCCCAGATTCTTAGTTCTTCGCTAAAGGCCTATTCAGGTATGTCACGAGTCGACCAATGTTTTCCCGTCCTTAACAAGGCAAATTAAGGATAATTTTGCCGATGTTGAGATCAGTTTCCTTGAGTTCCTCAAGTGTGCCAACTCGGGCACTTCCAGAGGGGAATACCCCGAGTCGGATACTGAAGGAGGGAGAGTTACTGCGAAGTGATCCTTATGTCCAGGAAGGCAGTAACAAGTACATGTCGACCTGCTGGTCCTGGGTGGGGGAGAGCGTCCACCTCCACCACCGTCTATTCACTGGGTACTCCAGTGGGCCTGAGATGAGGCGATCGTGGAGGCGACCGTCACGGTTTGCTGACCGTCGGCCTGCAGGCAGGGTACAGTGACCATTCAGCCGTTCTTGTCCTGAGGGATGAACACGTTCGGGAAAGCTTCAGCGTATTGAGTGGTTTGTACCCTGCTTATAGAGTATAGCAAAACACTGAAGCATCAGTCCTGGCTTGTGGAGAAGTCCAGGCTGTTAGTACAATGGGTAGTTTCGGGGAATCGCACATGAGTTGAATAGGAGGTTATGTATTAACCACTCGGTACCCAACTCTTTGTTGGTGCTAGTCGCTGTGGTGTGTGTGTGTGTGTGTGTGTGTGTGTGTGTGTGTGTGGTGACGAGCGATTCCCTTGGTGGAATAAAAACAACTCGGAGAGTTGTTGGTGCAACTCGTGATGTGTGTGTGGCAATG
Organism: Conus betulinus; assembly: GCA_016801955.1. Lineage (NCBI taxonomy): Eukaryota > Metazoa > Mollusca > Gastropoda > Neogastropoda > Conidae > Conus > Conus betulinus. The sequence goes on from JADBJO010002057.1 coordinate 228,339, forward strand.
ATTCCGTTGGTTGAAGCAGTTTCACTTGGGTTGTCTTTGGGTGAGAGTGGATATAAGATGCTCGGAAAACCAGGCAATGGGTGACTCACATAGGGAAAGTAACCTCAGTCTTGCTGAAGGATTAAGAAAACATAGCGAGAAGCAGAGGTTTGCTGTCGCCTCGAAGCTGACGACGATAGAGAATTGTCTCCTGGGTGGGGACGGTAGACAGCAAGACGTGTCAGCCTGTTGGAGCCTAGACAGGGAGCTGCCAGACAACGGTGGGGCGTCTGCAGCCAGAGAAAACCTGTGGGAGAGGGCCGACAGGAGCCCTTTCCGTGGAGAGGGCTTAGTGCAGTGGAGTCCGGGAGACTCGGTCTGAGGGTGCAACTCGAGCTACGTTGCCAGTGTCCCCAACTGGGACTTGGCCAATCGGGGGGACACAACAGTGTGGCAGCTTCTGCGATCGTAGTCGCACCGAGTGATGAGAGAACTGACTGGTCAACCAAGGAATGCTGGCAAGTTATGAACGTTTATTTCTACAGGTGTGTAACCAGAATATTGGAATGTTGTCTTTCCTGGTTAAGTAAGAGTAACTGAAGAACTGGGGATGCAATTATGAGGTTACCTGTGTGATGTTAACATTTTGGTATGATAAAGATAAGCGTGTTGTGTAGTGACGGGTGGGGGCTCGGAGTCAAGTTAAACAAAATTTGATTATTTTCTATGAAATATTTATTTCCCGTCACCTTTGTGCGGGCTTGATATGAGAGACAGAGTGCGTGTGCCATATGCGAGAGCGCAATTTGGTCGTGAAGACATGAATGCTTCTGTCCATATACCCCCCCCCCCCCCCCCCCCCCCACCCCCTCCTGCATATGATAATGATATTTTGATAAGAGGGGTGCGTCGGAGACCCGTCACAAGGTAAAACAAACTTATTTTAAAATTTTTTGTCTATTTACATTTTAAAACGTTCCGACCGAATGAAACTAATGCCCCAACGGCCCATCCCCGAGTTCATCTCAATGGGACCCTGTTGCTGTGAACTGACGAAGATATAAGTGATTGGTCGTTCTTCGTTTTCGTTGTCTTGAATGTTGTTTCATCTTGTCTGAAGATGACCTGAGAAGTCGAAACGCGTCGTGCTAGGTCTTGTAATCTGTTTGTCCCTGTTATCCGGCGGATTTACTCTTAGTTTTCCCTTTAACATTTGTTTCGATTTCCGCCTGCGTGTCACTTCACTTTGAAACAAAGTCAAGAGTGCGAGTTATCTCTTCTTTGACAAACTTCCGTTGCTCTTTGGGGGCCTAGATGACACTGTGTGTGCGTGTGTGTGGGTGGGTGGGGGGGGGGGGGGGACCATTGTCCTTTTGATCCAAAGTTCTTGGAATGAAATGTTGCGGGCTGGAAAACGCGCATAATAAACACAAAAACTTGACAACAAACAACCCCCCCTCCCTCCTCAAAAGGGAAAGGAGGGGTGGGGGTGGGGGATGACGACCTTCACGACCTTACAGACGTTTTAAATCTCATTGAATTTTCCATTGAACCGTAGCATTGGACAGAGGGTAACCACGTGACGGTAGCATCGACAACACATACAACAAAGGCAAACACATGTGCACTAGTGTCAGTGTTAATAAGATCTTATGCCTGAAAGATGGAATGTTGATAACTTAAACAGTGGGAATACTATCGCTACATCCGTAAGAATCTTTGCTGAGCAATGCAGAATGTGGAAGAAAACTGTACTCCGTTTCTGAAGTACAAGCAGTTTGCTCTAATTTCCGGCCTTTAATTTTTTTTTTTCTTTTTTCTCATTGTAATGAGTTCGGTAAACTGTGGAGAAAAAAATATCTGCACAGCCTATCGTTCACAGTAAAAAACACCACCATCAAACAAAAGTATCATTACTATATGGTTATCTTCATTATTATTATTATTTCATCAAGTTACCTATCTTTAGTTCATTTGGGATCCGTTTCAAATCGCTCTCTTTTCTTGATTTCACGCTTGAATAAAGCATGATCAGCTTAACCATAGTTTGAACATTCCATTAAAAAGGGGAAACTAATTAATTTATCCGCTCTTTTTCTCTCTAAACATTTCAACCCTATACAACGATAAAAGAAAAAAAGTACATATTGTGCGATGATCAACTTAAAGTACATTGTACACTAACGAAATTAGCGGGGAAAAAAAACAAACAGACGTGTACACTGATCATGTAACAGTGTGGCAGGAAGAAATTCTAATGATAGCCTAGCAGTTGAAGGTCTTCAGAGAAGAAGAAACCTTTCATACACCCTTTGGTCCACAACTTACACTCGATGGGGGCCGGGCCACATCACGGCCATGACTCCTAAATGTTCTCTGCTGTCAGATGCTTCTCTGCTTGCTTGTGGTGCCGCAACTTTCGGAATAGTGGGGTTCTCTAGACGTTGCCTTTTTAGATAGGTTTCTTACCCTTCTGTGTTCGTCCATCGAGTCGACGAGGACCACTTCAGTCATCTTGGGGTTGAGGAGGGTGAGACGATTTGTGGATACGCAGGTGGTTGATCAAAGTAATGCGTGCACGGAACGAGCGGTGGCAGTCTGGACAGAGAATGGGGCTGGAATACCTCAGTGGTAGAGCGCTGGACTCGTAATCTTGGTGATCCTGGGCTTGGGGTTCGAATCTCCACCGGACCTTTTTGGTAGAGGGGGATTTTTCCCTCGGAGTTAACGTTGATTCTGACGCCATTTCCCAAACAGTCCTTCGAATGAGACTATAACCCGACGCATAATATCTTGCACACAGGTGAAGTCCCATCACCAACTTTCGGAAGAGAAGGCCAATTTGGCCGTTGGTATGGATGACAAGTTACACATTGCATGCACCCTGCGTGAGAAATGGAAAGAATGAGGGAAGTATGGAAACTGAGTGAACATATTTGAACGATACTGACTGGATGACACGGGAAACGACTGAATGAAGCGCCAGCTGGCAGCTCTTCAGTCGGCACTATCCCGGTAGACAGCCCGTGGTGTAAACGAGTGTGGATTGTAAAGCGCTTAAAGCTTAGAGCTTGGTCTCTAGCCGAGGATAGACGCTATACAGCTATTCATAAAAAACAACAATAATAGTGATAATAATAATAACAATAATAATGATAATAATACTGTCGGAGGCCTGCTCTTGATTGCTGGCGTGATCTTTCCTTGCCTGTCTCTTTAGTTTCCCTACAGCCGTCCTCCTTTCTTCACATAAATTGGCATCTTTGAGGACAGAGCTGTGCTACATAGCTCGATCCATAGAAGTTTGTTCTCATGTGGCAGGGTTGATGTTACATGCTCTCAAGGATGTTTTGAGTGTCTTTGAAGCGTTTCTTCTGACCTCCATGAGAACGCACGCACTCCTTGTTGCAGCTCACCGTAGAAGAGTTTCTTGGGTAGCCGGTGGTCTGGCATGCGAGCTGCATGACCTGCCCATCGAAGCTGAGACAGCATCAGGATGGTGTGGGATGCTCGGCAGGCCTGCTTGGTCAAACAGCCGTGTGTCATGGATTGTGTCCGGCTTCTTACTCACGTCGCTATCAGACACCTGCTCAAAGCCGAGGAATTTAAGCTTAAGGAATTCTCTTTTGCTCATCCTCGAGCAGATCCAGTTGGATTTCTGTTCAGTTGTCTCTGCCATCGCCTCCAGGGTTCTAGTTCTCTTTTTTTTTTTTGCCTTTTTACTAGAAATTCCCAGCTGTTACAAGCAATCGTACACTGATGAGCCCACAACCTCTCTTGCTCCAACCTCTACTAGAGCACTTTGGGCCTGCAAGCCCGATTCCTTGACGCTGCTGAATGGACAGACTGGCGTACGTCTCAGTCTTGTAGATGCGAGCTTGCTCTAGGCTGCTTTCGTACTGCACACTGAATTCGATCAGACTCGTTTGTTCTGATGAACCCGAGAGAAGCGCAACATCCTGTGTCATGCCACACTTCCTGATGACCTGAGGAGTTTTTTTTCTCATTCTGGAAGGTCTGCTGGGCCCACTCCCAGTCACCCACTCTGTTCAGTGCAAACCCTGCTGCTGTGCTCTTGATATCACAGCTGTTCCACACCACGATGATCTTTGCACAGGTGTCAACATGGTTTACACGTTTACATTAATCAGCACTGTTCGTGTAACACGTGTGCACACTGTGGCAATTAGGAGCATAGTTTCACACTTTTCATTAGTGAACACATTTTCACAGATGCGATGCGTATACTGTTAAATAAGGAACGTGCACATACTGTTCAATACTGAACATAGTTCACGTTTTGTACAGTGAAGGTAGTTCAGCCTTTCAAAACAATGAACATAGTACACTATGTAAAATGAACGCAGTTCAAGCTGCACAGCCATGAACATAGTACTCAACTGTACAATAATGAACACTGTTCACCAGTAACACTAATGAACATGGTTCACGTGGTACAACAATGAACATGATTCATACATCTACATAACAGACATCACTCATGCTGTTCAATAATGAACAAAGCACACGTACACAGTAACAACCATGCTACATACCGTGCAACAATGACGTAGTGCACACAGTATCACTTTAAAAACACTGACCAGGAAATCAGCACACACAGACCACAGCCATGAACGTACGTGGGGCCCTTAAGCTAACAGCCGACCTTAAGCTAACAGCAATGCACACTCCCTTGCGGATGTAGCCTACTCATTCTTTCCCATAGCCGTGCGCATAGCGAGTGTTGTCCATCACAGAAATCAGCCCCATCTAGTATGTGCCTCCAGAAAAATTCCCACACACGGGAAGATGCCGTTTATTGTACCTACGGCATACAGGCTCTCTTATTCTCAATCTCTCTCTCTCTCTCTTTCTGCTCTCTCTCTCTCTCTCATAGTGAGCAGGGCACTGTGGACCGACGCACTGATCTGGTTTTCACTGAACGTGCATAAAGCAGACTTTGAGATGTAGTCATTCATCAGGTGGGGGGAGGGTGCAGTACTGTGTTTCTTCACAGAATTCGTATTTTTCTTTTAAATATCCTTTCCTTTCTTTGTGGTGGATTCCATATTCAGTGCCTTAACTGCAACACACATGCTTGTACTTAACCGACACAAGTGCTGAAAAAACAAAGGCAAAATGCTCTGTTTGCGACAGCTGTAAGGATTTGGTACAGCTGTTTGCGTAGGGGGCCCGCACATGTACCTTACAGAACACAGCGTGTGCAGCCAGTGTCTTCCAAAGTCCTTCCCAGGTGTAAACACCATGCAGGATGTACAAAATCTCATCCACGATGGAAGTCAATACATGTTCTCCTCTATTACTGAACGATCAAAACTGTTTCGAGTCTTTCGCTCTTTCATAACATGAATGAATCATTCTTTGATATTCTCTTCCTCTGGGAACAATATGGATCAGGTCTGTGCCTTTTTGTTTGTATGTTTGTTTGTTTTCATTCAACCAACAGCATAACTATCAATTCAACAAGGATCGTTGGTCATTCCCTTAAAGGTTAGCAGGCAGATGTTATTATGCAACAATAAAAAAAAAAAAAAACAACACACACACACTCAATAAAAGATGGAAAGTGAAAACCCCTATTCTGTGATAGTAATAGAAAACAAAACACACAATAAAAGATGAGAAAGGCAAACAACTCCTAATAATGACTGATTCTAGTATAAAACCTCACAAAATCTGCACCAGAGGGAAAAAGAGAAATGTCCTGTGGTTACACACAGACAATTGAGCACTGAATAAAACGAGTTGCTTTTAAAACTATGGATCTGAGATCAACGGAGGTAACAAACATTTTGTCATGATATTAGGGAGACAGAACTACATTTCCCTTCTTACATGGGCACCAGGCATGAAAAAAACAGCACTAAACAATCAACATCATGTCCATGCTAATACTCTGAAAAGAAAAAAAAAAGAAAAATGAAAAGAATGCCATAATCATAGAACAAGACATTCTATATATCATTCACAGTTTCTGGAATTTGAAAAAAAAAAAAACAACATAATGCGATGTACCACAGCAAAGGGTTCTAAACCACATTTCTGGATTAAAAAAAAAAAAAATCGTACACAGAAACCAGGATTTTCTTCATGCAGGATTAGTTGACGAGGCATCATCTCATGACCATGACATACAGGTCAATCATACAGCTGGATGATGAGGTAATGAGGGCATAATAACCATGAGATACAGGGCGTTCACTGAACAGGATAACTTGATGAGGCTTCACCTAGCAAACAACAGACACAGGGTAATCGTAAAACAAGGCAATTACTAAAGCACAGGGTAACTTAATGAGTCATCACCCAGCAATTCACAGACACAGGGTAATTGTAAAGCAAGGTAACTTACAAAAGCGTCACCTGAAGACCATGAGATACAAAACAAAAATCGAGCAGGATCATGTTGATGAGGCAACACCTAGCAACCATGAGATACAGAATAATTGGTAAGCAGTATGCATTGAAAATGAGGGATCCCCTAGCAACCATGAGATACAGGATAATCAGAAAGCAGGATAAGTTAATGAGGCTTCACCCAGCAAACAAAAGAAACAGGACAATCATAAAGCGAGATGAGATAATGAGGGATCACCTAGCAACCGAGAGATACAGGATAATCAAAAAGCAAGATGAGAAGAATCACCTAGCAACCAAGAGGTTCGGGATGATCATGCACTGACACAGCAAGATGAGGTCATGAGGCAGCAACAACTAGCAACCGAGAGATATGGAACGGTCATAAAGCAAATGAGATGAGAGAATGAGGCGGCATCACCTAGCAACCAAGAAATCCAGGATGATCAAATGGGAATGAGGTAATCTCAGCGAGTCAGTGTATGCTGACCAATGTCAAGGAATGCCAGTGCTGCAGAACTATCTTGCTGCAACTTTTTCCCCCAAGGTTATGCAGAAACATCCCACTGTAGCTTCCTCCCCACCCCTCCACTCCCCAAAAACTTACGTAATTTAAAACAAGATGTTACGGCTATCACATCCAACCATGTCTTTTGGGGGACAGTTTTTTTGCAGAAACATTCCATCGCCACTGTCCAAAGCTTATGTAACATCAAATTATTGTTCACTGCGTACTAAAACAAGCGTCATGGGACGACACATAGACTGCGCACCAAAAAATCAATGCGCCAAAGCCTTCCTTAAGGAGTCGAGTCTTCATAGCCTGGTACAATCAGATTGCTTTCAGAATGTTTACTGCATCTGAAAGTTGACTCTCCTCATTTTCTTTCATATGGCCAGCAAGGTACAAGCCAGGGGGTTCCATGTGGACAGATTAAAATCAAAGGAATGGGACAATTTGGGCGCTTCCAGCTTTGGGCACAAAGGTAAGGTCACGGGTGAGTGCAAAGGCCTGAAATGTGACCTCAACTAAGAGGAAGATCATGTGCTTTAAGACTGTTTGTGATTTCATTGGTGAAAATCCCCCCCCCCCCCCCCCCAAGGGAAATAATTGGTGGGGAGTTTGTTCTTTTGATCAATGATCAGTTCAAATTTAAATGCTGGCTCAAAGCGCATACATGGTTTAGAGTGGTTTAATGCAAAATCGTAATTATGGTGTGAGGCTATATGGGCAGGAACGCCCTGTTCTGCTTTGTTAAAATGTGTTGCAATGCCACAACTATTTCACTCATTCAACAGTTTACGCGAATGCTGTTCAGACACCACTGAAAACTGCTCTCAACCTGCACCTGAACAGATTTTCGGCTAAAGTAGCATGTTCATTCAAACCGGTTTATCAGCTCTTAAATATGCATTTTAACTGCTAGAAAAGGGAGGTAACTTTCACAGAGCTTCATTCCTCATAGGCATGCTAAATCATTCCAAGTATTTTGAACAAACAGTCAGTTAAGGCTTACAAATCAGAGACCGAGTTATGAAATGAATATATTTGAGTTTGTCAATGATTCAATAATCTGAAAGTAAAACTACTGTAATTTGATACAATTTTGCAATGAATGTATAAAACTGTTAGTGTCTCAGTGGTGGCCCATGCTGTAAACTCGGAAGGATTAAAAGGGTTAAGCCATGTCGTGTTTCTGTAGTGGACAATCTGAACACACTTATATGTTCGACACTTGCCAAACAGAGCTGCAGGGATGCCTAGCTTCTGGAGTCCACGCATCAGATTCACCCATCAAACATACCATGGGTTCGAACCGTACGCAGTAAACATTTGACATTTAGGGAATAAAACAAAAGAAAATGCCATTCATAATACATAGCTGGTAACACACCTTAACATTATTTTGATGTTTTGTCTCAATTTCCGCTTGCATTCACTTCTCTTTGAAACTTAAAATTATTTTAATCTTCTGCAATATTTTACTAGCTCCCTAAAAAAAAAAAATTCATACCTACTCCCCCTCCACCAAACCTTCACATTTTTATTACCCCCCCCCCCCCCCCCCCCCCCCCCCCCAAAAAAAAAAAAAAAAAAAAAAAAAATCAAACCTTACCTCTCCTTCCTCATTCCTACATTTCAAACAAAATTCTGGATTTTTTTTTTCCCCAAAAAATCTTCTGAGTTCTGGAATGATTTTTTACACAGGGAATGTTCATGGATAAGATGGTGAGAGCTGGTAGCCATTATACAAAAAAAAAACAACAACCCCCCCCCCCCCCCAAAAAAAAAAAAAAAAAAAAAAAAAAAACCCAGCAACAGGAAAAGGGGAGACAGCTGGCAAAGCAACAGGTAAAGAATGACAAAATAAACCCATCAGTGAACCAATGGACACATGAAAATGCAAGAAAGCAAAAGCACCATGGGAAATGCAGACACGCAATTTAACTTCGGATCAAAAGAATGCACAAGAATTTACCACAAGACCATTTTTTGCACTCCCCTGATTAAACACTGCTCTCAGTATTTCTGACCTTAACTTGTCTCTGTATCTATCCATATGTATAACAAAAAAAACCAAAACACAAAAACTGTGTGCCATTGATACATATTCAATATAAAATAAAAAGATATGCCATTGTTGTGCTTTTTTGATAAAAAAAACCAACTGTTACTAACATGTCCTCCCTTCGCCTGAGGTTATGATAAATATATATATATCCTTATCTGACCTGAGCTTATTACATATAAGGAAAAAGTTTACAAATGAACACAGGCCATCACTTTCAAAAACCATGCCTAGCACACACTCGGAGAACCAGACACATAGAAACACTCGCGCTCACACACACACACACACACACACATGCAGACACGCGCGCGCACACACACACACACACACACACACACACACACACCCTGCCCCCTCAAACGTCCAAACTGTGTCAGCTTCTCTCTCTGTCATACTCATTACGCTCACAAGGAAGCTCTGTCAGTATACGGTGCTGTTTGACAAACTGTGGATTCCGTTGCAATAAAATGACCATGTGTATGGAAACAGCTGACCTGTGATGTGTTAGCACAACCACGACAAACATACAAGCCATTCATTGCGCATTGTGTTAATACTGTTCTCAACACAGACATTCCCTCAAAACACCCCATCTTTGGCTTCTTAAAAATCATGTTTTCCTGAAAAGACGCTGACAGTGACTTTATTTGTACACACTGATGTTATCTGTTACCTTTGTGATTATGTAATTAGATTGATTGTTTGATGGTGTTGAAAATGAATATGACTGATTGTTTGATGGTGTTGAAAATGAATACCTTTCACTTCATCCGTCAGCAATTCACTTCATCTCTAGTTGCCGTTAGCATGCAGCCAGGCACCGGCTGGTTGATTTCCCTTTAAATCAACCAATAAAATCCACTTTCACAGGATGATACCCAAACTGCACATTAGTTAGTGTGTGTAAAATATCCCCCCGTGAGTGGTTAGAATCAGGTTGTATCATGATCTCCCCATTCCCCATCCCTCCCACCTCTCAAACCTTCCTAGATGTATGCTTAGTCACGCAAAAGAGGAAGAGCCTCTTAAGAAGAGCAACCGCCCCAGAAGTCTTCTTCAGTTAGTGCGCTGATCTAACAAATGAGAAATAATCCTTATTAGCATCCCCCCCGCCCCCCCCCCCCCCCCCCCCCCTGAACTTCTTCTATGGATTGTCTGTCATGCAGAAAAGGGTTAGTCTCTGTTATGAAGACCAACCCCTTCACACATCTTCTCCAGTGATTGGATTAGTCCTATGGACGAGGAACCATCTTCATTTCCATGACCTGGCCCCTCAAATCTTCCTTGAAGATCTTGAATAAGTTAGTAGACAACTTTACCGCCAGCATTAACATAGATCCTTGGCAATGTCTCTTTGTTTTAATGTTCGCCTGCTCTCTGTCTTAAAAACAAACAAACAAAAAAACTCTGATGTAGTGAGTCAACTCGGTCGTGTGTCACTGCTGGAATTTGTGCCCACTCACCTACAGTTGTAAACTGGCTGTGAACGAGCATTATTTGCCACTGACAGACAAAATATATAGAACACATACAATCCCCTCGTATCCACCCAACCCGCTTCCAAAAACAAAGAAATATACATATATATATAAATACACATATATTATTTTTGAGCATGCATCTATGAAAGATAACTCTTTCCGAATGTCTTTGCTTTAAGGACCTGATTTGCTCCAGTCCATTAAAATACACAATCCCCTCGTGTCCATTCGACCCCCCCCCCCCAAAACGTGATATACATACATATATATGTATATATTTTTGAGCATGCATCTGTGAAAGGTATCTCTTCCAGAATGTCCTCGCTTTAAGTCCAGTAAGCAAGATCTCTGTTTTCCTCAGCAAGTTGTTAGTCTTCCAGGTGAAGAGCATCTGCTGAAGCTGCCCCCGTGGACCTTGTACCTCCATGGGCCACAGGTAACTCCTCGGCGAATGCCTCTGTCTCTTCTTCATTCAGGACAGTGTGCTGTCTGTCTTTCAACCTGTACACAAACACACATGCACCCCACACACACACACCCACAAAATGCATAGACCTGTCCTTCACTCCATGCACTTGGCGATAAAGTCCAAGAAGCGTCGCGCATACTGTTACGGTCTCACTGTGGAGATGTCGGCGCCGGCGCCATGCTTGACCGTCTTGGCGGCCTGCGCTGTGCGTTTCTTCATGCCGTACTTGGTCAGCACGTCGATCAGCGCCATGAAGTAGATCTCGCCCGTCTCCGACCCTGCGGCGATAAAGACAGCAGCATCGTCAGCTGTGAATAGTGTGGGTCCTGACAGCTGTGTGTGTGTGAAGGCACAATCTTCCTTGACCTGGTGCTGGTCATGAGTGTACAACATGGCAGTCACCATCACCATTTCTGTAACTGATGTCTATATTGTTGTCTCTAAATGACATGATAGTTATCATCCATGTGTGTGATATGATTATTGAACCAGTAAATGATATGACAAGGCCTTCATTACCTGCATAATGGCATTAAATAAAAATTGAACGACTGTACATTACAGATGGTCTGCATGGTAGGTGTACGACATGACGCAGTGATAAACAGGTCTTTGCCTTGGCACACTCATTTTAAATTGTATTTGACATAACAGTTTTCGTCATCAACATATGACACACCACCATCACCTTCACCTAAGGCCTGACACAATCATTACACACAAGACAACGCCTTTGCACCTGATATCCCTTCCAGAGCCTGAATGATGCCGAGTAATTA
>JADBJO010002057.1:245000-257500 GCA_016801955.1 Conus betulinus
GCTGTCTAGTTTTTATTAAATTTTGATTGACATTTATAATGTTGGCACACAACAAAGTCACTAACTGTCTACAAATCAATGTAAAAAGCAGTTTCTCAAGAGTTACATTTAGAACATCACAATCACAGACTATTGCGATCTAGTTTTGAATAAGTTTTAATTGACATTTGTACTATTTGCCAAAAAGAAGTCGCTAAATGTATACAAATCAATATGAAATAAAACCAGGACTTCCAAATGGGTGTGTTTCTAGAAAGTCAAATACAAAATACAATAACTATTGAAGGAATACTGTATAGAGGATTCAGTTATGGTCATGGCCTTCAGGAAGTATCTTCCTACTGGTGATGACAGGAAAGGTGTGACATCATGCATCAGTCAGTCAAGTCTGGTTCCAACCACCTGTGGTAGTGCACTGGTGAGCACCACAGATTCGCAGCTGGCAGGTTGCCGGTTCAATTCCCATCAGAACCATTTATACTTCTGCAATTCTTTGGCAAGTGACTTGATCTTACCTAGCACTGAGTTTGCAACAACAGCTTCCATAAACGGATGCGCGTCTGACAGCGTTATTCAAATTCTCTGACCAATACTGCAGGTGTCTGTATCTCCCAGGCCTACATGATATCTGCATTAAAGTAAGCATAGAGTACAGCCATGTCACACAGTCACAGACAAGAATGGATTTTCATAGCTTCACCTTCATCATCCTCATCTTCAGCATCAAGAATAAAGAAAAAAAAAGGAGAAAGTCTCAATTCTGTGGCCCTTCATGCCCTGCTCTCATATAGTGATCTGTTTCCATAACTATGCTCTGGGCGATTTCATTTCAAAATTGTCCGCTTCAGCGAGGTCATGGGGACTGTCAGTGCATGGAAATGGAGGGGGATGCTCACACACGCTGGTTTTGCGACTACGCATTTATTGTCTTCAGTAGGGGGCTTAGGAGATGATGTCTTGTGTGCACTGGATCAAAGATGGCGCTACTGAACTCCACTGAAGTCACTCAGCAGCAGTGCAGTATCTCCTCTGGTGGGTTGCCTCCTGATAATAGAGCTGGAATAGCTCAATGGGTAGAGTGCTGGACTCATGATCTTGGCGATCCTGGGATTACGAGTTGGAATCTCTGCCGGGCCGTTTTGGTACCGGGGAAATTTTACCCTCGAAGATAACTGGTTCTGACTCCATTTCCCAAGCAGTCCCTCAAATGAGACCATACACCGAGGTTCCGTGTGTGGATGCACGAACAACATCTTGTGCACACGTAAAATGAGGTTCTGTGTGTGAATGCACATGTAACATCTTGCGCACACACGTAAAATCCCATCACCAACTTTCGGAAGAGAAGGCCAGTTTGGCCGTTGGCATGGATGACGCGTTACACACAGCATGCACTCTGCTTAATACATCGAAAGAATGAAAGAGTTGCTATATTAAATAAATGATATTGACTGGATGACACAGGAAACGACTGAATGAAACGCCAACAGGCAGCCCTTCAGTCAGCTCTACCCAGGCAGGCAGCGTGTAAACGAAAATGTGGACTGTAAACTCCTTAGAGCTTGGTCTCTGCTGGGGATAGGTGCTATGTAACTACTCTCTTGAAAAAAAAACCCCAATAAAAACAAACTTCATATCGATGCTCCCTGAGGACTGGCAGTGCCGATGCTGCGACGGAACGGAACAAGCCAGGGTGTAACTGTGCATGGGGAATCAGAATAAGCGGGTAATGCCACTGAAGAGGCACAGATGGTGTGACAGAAAATAAAGTCAGGTTCCAGCATGTGTGCAAGTACGTGTTTTTGCAACTACACGTGTCTTTGTGAGCATGTGTGTCTATGCATACATGCTTAGCGCCCATACCCCTGTATGAATATACTGATGTGCATTCATGACTTTCACCGAATGACAACACGTTAAAACAAGCCTCAGTCCAGGCAAACTCAAGAGAAGACAGTAAACGAAGTAAAGACACAGACAAATTCCTCTAACACAGAAAAAAAAGACACACACACACACACAACTGACCCGTTCCTTGTCACTGGCCTGTCTGTCGACTGTGGAACCCTGTAACACATCACCAGGTCTGTCATTGTCATCACCATCATCAGTGTCATCATTATTATCATCACTGTCATCACCATCATCAGTGTCATCATTATTATCATCACTGTCATCACCAGTCTACTATAGATCTCTGCAACACATCACCATGTCTGTCATTGTCATCACCATCATCAGTGTCGTCATTATCATCATCACTGTCATCATCTGTCTACTATAGATCCTTGCAATACACTGCATGTACGTCATTATTATTGCCATCATCAGTGTCATCAACATTATCATCATCGTCGGGAGTTAACAGTGAACCTCTGCGACACTCTGCCACGTCTTATCTTCATCACTCACCTCACCATCACCAATACTATCAGCAGCAGCAGCATCTTACACACTGACATACATAAAAACACACACACTAACAACATACACACAACAGCAAATCATAAAATGTTCAGTCATTATTTTACATCGAGGATGTACAAGGGGTCTGGTGAAAAAAAAAGCTCACCACTGGGTGGACAGTGAGAGTTTTCCAGCTAAAAAAACCGCAACCCTGCGTGAGGTCTGAACTCACGACCGTCTGCTCTCCAGGTCAACGTTCTGACCACCTGACTACAGGCCATCACACAGCCATCACCATCACAATCATTACAACAACAAGTAATGCTAGAGGCTGGTTACAAAAAAGATATCAACATTTTTCACCTGATCTAAACATTTTACAGAAGAAAGATATTTAATTAAGAAAATTTTTTTGGTGTGTTTTTTAGGTGTATTTTAAAGGGTTGTGTGAACGATTTTTTTCTTTCAAATTAAGAAAAAAAAAAATCGAAAGACATGTGAGTTGACTTCCACATGGTGACAGCACTGATATGGCCCTTCGCAGTCGGCTGGGCTGCAAAAAACATTACCCATAACAACATTTTTACACTGTTGCCTATGACTGCGATAAGAGAGCAGGGGAGATGACTCCTAACTGTCTAAACATCATCTGCCAAGGCACCCTTACAACAATCTTGTTATGGGACAATTAACCATCAATGAATGATAGAGGCATTAATCAATCTATCATATTATTGTGACAATTTTCATCATCTTAGGTGCCTTTTTTCTACTCTTTCACCCTCTACTGATTAGACTTGGCTTTTTTTTCTTTCCTTATTTTTTTTATTTTAATTTTTTGTTGTTGACAAAACAAATCTACAGTGTAAATGTCTATATTTTCTCGATTCTGTTTAAGCTACTGTAAAGTCTGTGAAGCAGGGTTTTTTTTTTCTTTCTTTTTGTGATTCTCAAATTTATAAAATTTTTGTTTGTTGCAGTACGTTTTGTCACGTTTTGTGTTCCAGCAAAGCATTGTCAACAAATCGTAGCCAGCTCTACCTCAAGCAAAGAACTCAGCAGCTCTGCATTATCGTGAAAAGGTATCCACAGCATATGCAAGTGTACATTTTACTGCTTCGTTGGTTTCTCATTTTGTTTTGCTCTCATGCTGTGACTTTCATACCATTTTCTGCAACTTATCTTTCAATACTGTCCTAAGAACAGAAGTCTTAATACAGAGTATATTATGGAAATACCACAGAAAAGAATCAATTTCAGAATGAAATCATGTTCAGTTAGCTGTAAAAGTGTTACAATCTAAAAGTACTCTTGTTATTTCAGATATACCCAGGAAATAGCGTGGACATGCTTTTATTTTGAACCAGCAATTAAGAAGAAAGATAAACAAAGCCTGACATCTATTCGCTGTTTACTTCATGCTTCAGTCATAAATCCAGATTGTAACCAGCCGCCGTGATGAAGTGATAAGGGGCTGAGAGGTTGTGGGTTTGATTTCCATAGAGCCATTTATTTGTGGGATTGTTCTGCCCTGACCGGGTCCTTCCCAGAGCGGAGTTTTCTACAGGCTCATTTGGGACGACTGGGACCACATAGTCGAGTTTCATACACTTAATGGTTGCACCTCTGAGAGTGTTGCCTGACAAACACTGCAGGTGTCTGTATCTCTTGGGCCTGGTTGTCACTGGGAAATATTTGAAAGTAAGTGTTGAGTATAGCCCAGTCATGTAGTCTCAGACCATAATGGAAATCTGCTGCATTATCTTCACCATCCTTGCCATAATCAATCAGCATAAAACAAAAAATCTGGTTCTGTGGCCCTTCATGCCCTGCTATCATGGTGACCTTAGTTTCGATCATCTCTAAAAGTCTGTGGCCTTGGTTCGATTCTGTCACTGTCAACGGCAGAGGTAAATTCATGGGGACTGTCGTTGGATGGATGTGGCAGTGCCCTCCGAAGGGACAGCTCACTCACATTGGCTCTGCGATCAAGTGATTATTGTCATAATTGGGGGCTTAGCAGGTGGTGTCCTGCATATGCTGGATCAGAACAGGCATCACTGAACACTACCGAAGTGACTTGGCAGCAGTGCAGTGTCTCCTCTGGTGGGTTGCCTCTTGATGGCTTGGCAGTGACTGCTCCCTGTGGATTGCCAGTGCCAGGGCTTTGGCCAGCTGGACTGGGCTGTGGACAGGGGGTTCGGAATGTGACTTAGCTGGCACAGAAAGTGGTAGAGAAAAAAAAAACAAACAAGAAAAAAACAAACAACCCCCCCAAAAAAAAACAACAACAAAAGAAACAGACTGTAACCCCCAAGTCCGCAGCTATGAGGTATGTCTCCTTTCAAGTGGTCCTTCATCAACCACTGATGAAATATTCCTCATGATTAAAGGGAGATAATCTGTCTCCATTTTTTTCCCCACTGGGGCTGTGTTACGAAAATGAAAAGATCAACATATCCTTTGTTCACATCATGGCGATATGTCTGGCTTGGCTTTGCGAATGAAAATCTTGGGCTCGATGACCAACTTTGGTCTTTGAGATAACATAATCATTTATTTCATACTTTGATGGAGGAATGAAAACAACATATCACTCAAAATACTTTGCATGGGGAATGAAAACATATTACTCAAAATACTTTGCTTGAGGAATGAAAAAACAACATATTACTCAAAATACTTTTCTTGAGGAATGAAAACAACATATTAGTCAAAATACTTTGCTTGGGGAATGAAAACAACATAATCACTCAAAATACTTCGTTCAGGGAATGAAAACAACATATTACTCGAAATACTTTGCTGGAGGAATAAAAACAATATATTACTCAAAATACTTTGCTGGTGGAATGAAACAACGAATTACTCAAAATACTTTGCTGGAGGAATGAAAAAACTTAGAGCTGGCCATTTGTGAAATAGTATTCTCTAGCTAAAGAGTACCCTGAGGTCATTGAAGAGGCACATTTCATAAAGCGCGAGAAATGTTGTCAGGTCTGCATTTGCTTGCAATGAAAGAATGCGAGAGATAGTATGTGCAAAGAAACCCATGAGATGTGGATATTCTAACAAAATGACTGTCTCTTCAAGGCCTTCTAACTCTAGAAAAACATGAATTCTGATATTTGATGCACTGATTAATTAGACAGCGCTATCATGCTTCATACATCAATCAGAGCTCTGGTACCATGTTGACCGTTTTGTCTCGCAGGTGAGAAAGCCTAAAGATAATTTAGTGATTTCTTGCCAATATCTTGCCCCGCTTGTCAGGAAAATGTGCATGGAAACAGTACCTCTTGCCTCTATGAAATGCTATTCAGGTGTACACACTTGCACCCACACACACACACAGGCATGCACTTGTAAACACAAACACACACACACATGCACACACACACACACACACACACACCAACCTACAAACAAGTAAACACTATGTCTCTGAGTCAGTTCACATGGTATTCAAACTGACACATGCAACATTCTTTTTTTTTTTTTTTCTTGACACATGCAACATTCAAAGACCTTTAAACTCTGTATGTTCAAACGGACACAAGAGATCTTCAAAGGTCCTATGAACTCAATGTATTCAAACTGATGCGAGCCATCTTCAAAGACCCTCTGAACCCTAGTGCTCAGACCATAAAACACAAGACCATAAACACTGTCATCTCACAAGGTATGAAAACTGATGTACAAGCTTCAGGTAAGGCTCTATCAAGCTGGGCTAACACCACTGTCGTCATTCATCTCACACTGTCTTCATACTGACACAAGCTTTAGACAATGGTTGTCTTGAGCAAGCTAACAACACATACCTTGAGGTCGTGTATGAACTTTTACTGTCCATGCATTACAAACCTTCATGAATTACTATGAACTTCAATCTCAGTGCATTACTTTCGTAAAATCAAATAATGAATTTCCCACATGGGTTATTACATACTCAATTTTGATTTCACACTATGAATATTACTGTCAGTATGTTATATACACTGAGGTCATATGACAAACTTTTCTGTCAGTGCATGAACTTTACCTCTCCTGTATTACACACCTTGAGATCAAAAACTGATGTGTACTGTGTATAGACATTTTTCAGGAGATAAGTGTTTGCTCGTTCTTTGCTTCTGAAGTGATTGCTCATTCTTTGTTTTTGAAGATCAGTGATTGCTCATTCTTTGCTTTTGAAGGTCAGTGATTGCTCATTGTTTGCTTTCATTGTCCTGAATGCTGTCTGTGTTACCTGAAGAAGACTTGAGAGGTTGAAACGCGTCATATGTTATCTTGTAATTTGTTTGTCCATGCTTACTGGCTGATTTTCAAATTTGAAAAATTATTATTAAAGCTCCGCCCAAAAAAACATTGACAAACGAATCACTAGACAATACATGATGCGTTTCAACCTCTTCGGTCTTCTTCAGACAAGATACACAACACTCAGGACGACGAAAATGAACAAGAAATCATTTACCTTCATCCAATTCGGAGCAAGATGTCGAAATGCGTCATGTTTTGTCTTGTGATTCGTTTGTCAATGTTTTATGGGTGGAGCTTTAGAAGTAATTTTTCAAATTTGTTCAGATTTCCGTCTGCAGCTGCCTCACTTAGCAACTAGATCTGGCCGATTTCTTTAACTTCCCTTTACAATTCATACCATGAAGTTTACCACCTGTGTGTCATGTACCTTGAGGTCATACTTGGTGTGGATGGTCAGTCGGGGGCTGAAGACGTTCTTCATCACCACCAGGTAGGTCTCTGTGTCGTTCACCGTCACTCTGTACATCCCCAGGTACTGGGGCAGCAGGGTCTGGCCGTGGCACTCCACCACGTACTGTCACAACAACAACGGCATCAAACATGGCAGGCAATCTGCCACAAGTCGGTCATTGACTGAGGTGTCCCTGACACCTTCCACAGCGCCACTAACTGTCAACAAAACAGTGAATCACCGGAAATCTCAAAACATTGTCACCAAAGATAGCCCATCATCACAAAAACTGTTGCAGTGTCATGGCCATGTCATCAGCATACTGATAAAGTGGGCAATGTGAATGAATATCTCTGTCAGCACCACCAATAGTTCCTCTTTTAGCTGTAACTATCAACATGCCTGCCTGTTGTCAACAACGTTCACTGACACAGTTGTTAATACTGACATTCACAGCAACTAAAAACAAAATTCGTTGGTTTTTTTTTTTTGGTTACCTTTATTTTATTTATTTATTTTTTGGGGAAGGAGGGGGCGCAATATTGAAAATTCAATGATTACAGGCGGGCAGCTGCTTTGGAAGGAGGAGAAAGTAGGGGGGAGAAGGGAGGAACGCAGCAAATATACATTTCACCACCATAATTACAGGAAAGGTTAGGGACAACACTTAAAATTACAGTGCATTGTATGGGGGGTTGAGGGTGGGGGGAGTTGGGGGGGGAACACCACCAGCAACAACAACAGCAAAAAATAGACCAGGACTGATCGGGACAGTATGAAAAACAATAATATTCAACTGTACAGTTGGTAAAAATTAACATGATGACTGTAAACACTACCAGATGGTAACCACCATTCCTTGGGTGATATTCCATTAATTAAAAAAAAAAAAAAATTTAATTAATCCTTTGATATTTTCACTGGCTGCAACCTGCCAACAGAAAGTCCCATGTGTTTCTTTACACATGTCACAGTGTGCCATCTACGATTTCAGCCTGTTGAACATCTTTCATTATGCATTGAACTCCAGCTTGTACACAACCACTATGCAGAGACTAAACAAACAACCCCCCCCCACAGCTAATTTAGGGCTACACAGCTATGGTGCTGTGTGTGCTTCAAAAGTATGACAAATTTTTAATACTAGGAGAGTTCCATGGTAACATTTGCAAATGTGAAAGGGTTAGCAGAAAGTAAGAATATGCTCGGGTGAAAAAAGAAAAAGCAGCAACATTTTCGTTCCATCTTTGAATCTCAAAATCTTATAAGACTAATATTTTTTTTTAGACACTATATTCACTAAAAATCTACTGCTTTACTGATTGAAAAAAAAAATTACATGATGTCTTTTACACTACTGTCACAACCGCCTTTCAGTTTTGTCAGGAAATCTCATCAACACTTTTCTGAGACATAAACTCAGAAGTGATGAAAACTGACCATACGATACCTGACAATACCTTGTCTTCTTAAAGACAGGTATGAGGGCACCAATGATAAGATCTGGCAGACAGGTAGCGCACCACTCACCTTGTGATACTGCTGCAGGATGGAATGCATGATCTCCACCTCCTCAGACACCATGGTCTTGATGAAGTAGCGTTTGTCGCACGACAGAAACAGACGTGCCCCGCTCTTCCCTGCAGCGTCCGTTAGCTGGATGTCTTGAGTCAGGGACATCTGTGGACCAATCACATCACTCAGTCACAAGTCGGTAACAGGTCACTGTCAGGATAACGTAACAGGTTATTTCACCATAACTATAAAACAGGATAATGTAACTAGAACTGGATATGCAGGAGAAATTCAAATAAGATATTTTCAAACAGTATGGAAAATCTGAATACTTTTTTTTTTATTCTGCTTTTTTTTCCGCAAAAGACTTTTTAATAATGCATCAATACTTATCTCAGTGTGACTTCATTTTTACACATATTTAAACATTCCCATCTTGTTGCAAAGTGAGGTGACTGCAGATGGGCATCTGAAACAAACTTTAAATGTAACTAACAGCGAACCGCCAAGAAAATGTAGATAACGAATCACAAGGCAAAACATGATGCGTTTCGACCTCTTAGGTCTTCTTCAGGCAAGATACAAAACACTCAGGACAACGTGAATGAAGATAATTGATTGCTCGTTCATTTTTGTTGTCATGAGTGTTTTGTATCTTGCCTGAAGAAGACCTAAGAGGTCAAAATGCATCGTGTTTTGTCTTGTGATTCGTTTGCCTATGTTTCCTTGGCAGTTCACTATTAGTTACGTTTAAATATCCCATACTGGCTCAGTTAACAACAGAGCTGAGTTTTCTGTTGTGCCTGTGATGGAAAAGTAATAAAAAAAAAAAAGCAGTGAACACTCTGAATTATATAAGCGATGTCAAATCACAACACACTAACTTCTAAATCACTACTCGCACGTGATGAAGGGATGTGTATCACCGATAATGGATGGGTGATAAAGAAATTACGATCTGCTTGCCTTAAGCAGAAACAAACTGATACACTGAGCATGTGTGTGTGTGTGTTATACACAGGCATAGCCTGAGTGACCATGAAAGCATTTCATTGACAGATGACTTTTTTGCTTGCTACTTCTCTTTCTAAAATCGTTTGGATGACCTTTCAAATCAGTCTGTTCTTTATCAACAACTTAAATTCAACAAACCCTGTTTAGCATGTTTATTTCAGTTTTCCCAACAGCATGTTAGGTTGGCTACCATCTAATTCTCTTCTTTTCACGACTTCTCAGGAAGTTGGAGGGGTGAGTAAGTTATTCCCATTTGAACAACTCCTTCATCTGTCCTGCATGAGAAATACTGACGATTGTTTTTTGAACTGCAGTCATTCACCAATATCCTGATTTGGCCCCTTACGATTGCCTGGGCTGTAAACTACATGATGTCTGAATTCACTGCTATTCTTTTTTTTTCATTGGAATTACAATATGAAGGAATTCATAGGAACAGTCATCACGCATGTTGGTGCTGTGCGATCGTAAAACCAGGACACTGATCACAGTCACAGGACCAGGTCTCTGACAGGATCATGCAACAAGATGGGGTCCCTGTCGGGATCATAAAACAGGATTACATAGTCAAGTCACTGTCAGGATTACGTGACAGGATCACATAACTAGGTAACAATCAGGATAACAGAACAGGATCATGTGACCAAGTCACAGTCAAAATGATCAGACCAGATCATGTAACTAGGTCAGTCAGGATAATTGTGATGGGATCATGTAAGCAGGTCACAGTCAGGATAATGACAGGATCATGTAAGCAGGTCACAGTCAGGATTATGTGACAGGATTATGTAACCAGGTCAAGTCAGGACAATGTGACGGGATCATGTACCAGGTCACAGTCAGGATAACGCGATGGGATCATGTAACCAGGTCACAGTCAGGATAATGTGATGGGATTATGTAACCAGGTCACAGCCAGAGTAATGTGATGGGATCATGTAACCAGGCCACAGTCAGGGTAATGTGATGGGATCACGTCACCAGGTCACAGTCAGGATAATGTGATGGGATCACGTCACAGCCAGAGTAATGTGATGGGATCATGTAACCAGGCCACAGTCAGGATAATGTGATGGGATCACGTCACCAGGTCACAGGATAATGTGATGGGATCATGTAACCAGGTCACAGTCAGAATCACATCACAGGATCATGTAACAGGTCATTTTCAGGACTATGTCACAGGATCATGGAACCCATTCATTGTCAGATAAGCTGACAGGATACCAATATCAAAGATCAATATGGTCATGGCATACAATACATACCAGCTGTGGAAATCCCAAAGACCACCAAGGTATGGGGCTGTAGCCATGGGCATTGTGGATGGTAGACAACTTCATAGTGCATAGCCTCTGCAGTCACCATCTTCTGTTATCTAACGATGGAGATCTCTCTCAATCTGTTCCGAGGGAGGAGAGGTGTTTGGGTGATGATGTGTTACAAACAAATGTGGCGGCTGTCAAGACGGTGTGCACCCGGTCATGTTTTCTGAATGTAAAGACAGGGGACTTGAAAATCAGGAAGAGGAGGCAAATAGTCACCGGCGTGGTCTTCGCCTGACTTGTACTTCATGTGAGTATCACTTTTAAGTCCCCAAAATGCTTAACATATATATTTACCATACTTACCATGTACTGATTGTCATCAATGCCAAATTTCTGGCGCAGGTTTCTGAAGACCAGGGGGCAGTACTCTTTCACTTTGAAATGACTGGGCATGCAATCCCTGCAACATACAGCAAGACAGTGTTTCCCCAAAGATGCATGCGTGCAGCAGCATGCTCATACATGCCGACAAATCACACACACACATGCACCTCTGAACACACATGCACACACACAAACACACACAAGCACACGCTTGTGTGTGTGAGCACGCACACACATGCACATGCAACAAATCAAACACACACGCACATACACTCACGCATCACATACACTGGGCACACACACATGGGCCAGCCCATACACCCATACACACACACGTGTACACTCACCACACACACATACAATGACAATAATGATGCAGCCAATGTTAGGTCGGTACTCAAGGTCTAACCAGCGCACTAGGCTAACATGTAGGTAAGACATCTGCTAAGTCATAGCTGGGCAACCCTCTTCTTACATTCTCTTGTCTTAAGTCATTAATTCATTTAACCATCAGTTTTAAATTATGCGAAGTGTGGTCTCGAAACTTAGCAGATGTGGTGTGGTATATATGGATGAGTCTGCATGCAGTTACACCTCCTTGATGAAACTGGAACAGATCCCACACTGTAAACAGGTACATCACACTTCGCTTCCTGATCCAGTTCATACATAGTGCATGATATATTTCTGAACCAGCTCACATAAAGCATGCACCATGTTTCCTGACCCAGTTCCCCACACTGTACACACATGTTTTTCTCAAATGACAATATGCACATCGCTAACTGTTTTCCAGTCCCACTTTACAGTCTGTACATGTGATTCCCGAAGCAACTTGCTCGATGTACACATTGTGATTTCTGACCCAATTCACACACAGCTCACCCTGTCTTTCCTGACCCAATCAATACTGAGCACACATTGTGTTTCCTGACCCAAATCACACATTATTGGGTATGGAAAACTCTTCATTTTACATTATGTGAAACCCTGAACTCACAGACTGCATTCTACACAGTATCTGAATGAGGCCACAACAGTTGAAGCACTGAATATGCATTTAAGCCATTTTTCAGCATTTCAGTCTTAATGTTAATCCGTTATCAAACACTTAAAACAAACTAATCTTGCTGTTTATTTTACCATTTAAAACTCAAGGGTTAATATACTATTAAACACATGCAATTATAAACTAATCA
>JADBJO010002057.1:285000-287500 GCA_016801955.1 Conus betulinus
AAAGTCAACCACATACCTAACAAAAGTCAACCACATATCTCACGAAAATCAGTCACATGCCTCACAAAAGTCATTCGCATACCTCACAAAAGTCACTCACGTACTTCACACAAGTCACACACGTAACAAAACAAAGCCCAGTCCTATGCTTTAAAACACTCACAAAGCCAACAAAAATCAGTCACATACCAAACCAAAGTCACGTGTCTGTCACGCAAAAAAAGTTTGACCCATACCTGACAAAAGCGAAACCTTTGTCCTGGAAGATGCGCACCTCATGGATGGTACCAAACTTCTGGAATGTGTCACGCATCAGCTCCTCTGTAACACCACCGAAGTAACACCCCATCCAATGACCGCGTTCCACATCAGAGAACTACTATATAAACTAACAGTCACGTCTCGTCTCTGTAACACCAAAGTAACGTCTCGCGAAATGACGTGCTACACACGATGAGCTCTTTTGAAACACCAGAGAAATACTGTATGAACTGGCAGTTACATCAACTCCTCTATAACACCAAAGTAACACCCCAGGAAATGACGTGTCCCTTCCTCTAGCTCTTTTGCCATACAAGAGAAAATACTGTATGAACCATCAGTTACATCTGCTCATCTGTAACATCAAAGTTACATCCCATGAAATGACCTCTTACATTACCAACTCTTCTGCTGCACCAGAGAAATACTGTATGAACTGACAGTTACCTCTAATCGCCTGTAACACCAAAGTAAGGCCTCGCGAAATTACGTGCTATACACCGTTAGCTCTTTTGAAACACCAGAGGAAACACTGTATGAAGTGACAGTTAAATCAGCTCCTCTGTAACACCAAAGTAACACCTCAACAGATAGACAGACAGGCGGTAGACAAATGGAGAGACAGACAGACAAATAGATGGACAGACAAACAAACGAAACAGACTGGGGACAGATAGGTAGGTAGACAGACACACAGACAGATTGATACACAAACAGGTGGAAAGGTGATAAATAAGGAGAACGGACAAACAGACGGCAACAGACAGATAAACAGACAGAGAAGGCTGACACATACACAGACAAGTGGACAGACAGACGGACGGACGGACAGATGGACAGATAAACAGACAGGCAGTTGACTGACACAAACGGACGGACAGACCAAACAAATAGAAGACACAGATGGACGAGTGGGCAGATATACAGACGGATGGGCGGACAGACAGACAGATAGACAGACAGATAGATAGGTGGACAGACAAGGTGGATCGATGGACGGATGGGCTCGGACAGACAGACAGACATACAGACAGGCGGACAGACAAAGAGACAAGATAGAAGGGCCGATAATCAGGCGGACAGACGAACAGGCAGACTGACCGGACAATCCTTTGTGGACTCTCCGCCGCAGTACACCGTGCAGTTGGAGTCGCTGCTCTGGCTGTACACCTCGTCGTAGGACAGCGGCTTGCAGCCTGCAACGGTCATCACGTCACGTGCGTTACATCCATCACCCCGTCACGTGCGTGACTTCCATCGCCCCGTCACGTGCGTTACTTTCGCCACCGTCACGTGTGTAACATTCATCATCGTCACGTGTGTTCCTTTCATCGCCGTCACGTGTGTTAGATTCATCACCGTCACGTGTGTTGCATTTAATCACGTCATGCGTGTAACATTCATTATGTCACGTGTTACATTCATCACGTCACGTGTGTTACATTTATCACGTCACGTGTGTAACATTCATAATGTGTCACGTCTGTTACATTCGTCACAGTCAAGTGTATTGCTTTCATCACCGTCACGTGTGTTACCTTCATCACATCAGGTGTTACATTCATCACACATCTGTGTAACATTCATTATGTCACGTGTGTTACATTCATCACGTCACGTGTATTGCTTTCATTACCGTCACGTGTGTGGCATTCATCACGTCACGTGTGTAGCATTAATTATGTCACGTGTGTTACATTCATCCTCGTCATGTGTGTTACATTCATCACATCACGTGTGTTACATTAATCACGTCATATGCGTAACATTCATCATGTCACGTGTGTTGCGTTCATCACGTCACGCATCTTTCTTTCACCATCGTCACGTGTGTTGCATTCATCATGTCACGTGTGTAACACTCATCACCGTCACGTATGTTACATCCATCACGTGTTACTTTCATCACCGTCACGTGTGTAACATTCATCATGTCACGTACGTTACATTTCAGCACCGTCACGTGTGTTACCTTCATCACATCACAAGTGTTACCTTCACAATGTCATGCCTGTTACATTCATTACGTCACGTCTGTCACATTCGTCACCGTCGCGTGTGTTGCCTTCATCACGCCAGGTACGTTTCATCCATCACGTCACGTCTATCATACAAGCACCATTGTCACGTTCGATCGAGTCATCATCTCATATTCTGTGGCATTTATCATGTCACGTCTGTTGTATTATTAAAGATGTCGCAGTGTGTTACGTCAATAATGTCTGCTGCATTAAGTGTG
>JADBJO010002057.1:290000-292500 GCA_016801955.1 Conus betulinus
GAAGAAGAAGAAGAAGAAGAAGTAGAAGAAGAAGAAGAAAAGAAGAAGAACGAAGAAAACGAAGAAAAACGAAAAAGACCCACAAAAACCCAGACGTGTACTATTTCAATTCCTGCGCCAGTGACCCGAAGAAAGCTATCAATATCATTTGACCACCACCAGACAACCCACACAGAGGACACACTGCACTGCTGTTAGGTCAAGCCGCCTCGATAACATCCGGTGGTGGCGCCTGCTCCGATGTCACATATGTAGGATACCATCTACTGGGCTTCATAGCACCAGTAACTTGCTGACTCCGTGCAAACCAACATGGGCGAGCACCTCTCTCCGGTAGAAGACTGCTCGCATGTCCGTCCAGCGACTGGTAATCACCACAGACATGGACATGGACGTGGCTCTCCAGCGGTGCAGTGTCTCCACCGGGTGGGTTCCTCATGGCGAACTCATACTACTGCGGGCGAGCTGGCACTGGGACTGATGCAGTGAAAACTAGGTGTGGCTGTATGCGTGTGTGAAAAAAAAGAGTGGTGATAGTGGGGGGGGTGATGGTGGTAGGAGGGAGGGATCATCGGCGGCGAGAGAGAGACTAATTCCATTGAGAGAGGACGGCCCATCACTAACTCACCACAGCAGAAAGAACAGGCACGTGGATAGTGGTACCGTGAGGAGAGAGAGAAGAGAGAGGGAGAGAGGGAGAGAGAGAGAGGAGCGAGAGGACCGACACACCCCGCAGGAAGCGAGAGAGAGAGAGAGAAGAGCGCAAACCCTTACGAGGTTAGTTCAGAACCGGTAGACTCACACCAACCGTTTGTGAGGAGGAGGAGACCGAGAGACCCCCCGAGGACCCCGCCCCGCACCGCACCCCCGGAGCGAGAGAAGCGATGAGAGAGGTAAATTAAAATTTGTTCTTCAATGTAGGAATCAACGCAAGAGAGGAGAGAGAAGAGAGAGGAGGAGACGGAGAGGAGAGAGAGAGAGAAGAGAGTACAGACCGACAGGACAGAGAGAGAGAGGACAGGACAGACAGGACAGACAGACAGACTGACAGAACAGAGACGAAGGAGAGGAGGGTAAGTTAATTTGTTCCTTCAAATGTAGAATCAACGCAAGAGTAAAGAAGTAGAGAGGAGAGAGAGAGAGAGAGAGAGAGAGAGAGAGAGGGAGAGGGAGAGCAAGCAGACAGACAGAGGAAGAGAGAGAGAGAGAGAGAGAAAACAGGCACGGGACAGCAGGGGTGAAAGGACTCAGAGGCAGCCAGAGAGAGAGAGAGAGGAGAGAGAGGGAGAGGAGAGAGATGAGAGAGGTGAGGAGGGGAGAGGAGGGAAGAGGGGAGGAGAGAGAGAAGGAGAATGAGAGAAAAAGGAGCGAAGAGAGAGAGAGAGAGAGAGAAAGAGAGAGAAAAGTGAGAATAAAAAAAAAAAAAAAAAAAGAGAAAGAGAGGAGGAGAAGAGTGAGCGACGGGAGAGAGAGAACGTAAGAGAATGGGAGACGGAGAGGGAGAGCGGAGAGGAGAGAGAGTGAGAAGAAGAGAGAGAGGAGAGGAGAGAAGGGAGAGAGAGCAAGAGAAGAGAGAGAAAGTAAAGTAAAGTGAAGAGAAGGTAAGAGGGAGGAGAGGGAAGAGAAGTAAGTTAGAGGAAAGGGGGAGAGGGGGAGAGAAGGAAGGGAGGAAAAGAGTGAAGGGAAGGGTTAACGAGAGAGGGAGACACGTCGTCCGGGGAGAGGAGAGGGAAGGACGAAGCTAAGGAAGTTGAAAGAACGAGGGAAGAGAGGAAGAGCGGGAGAGAGAGAGAAGAGGTCGAAACAAGTGAGGGCGGAGGAGGGAGGTGAGAGGAGAGAGAGAGAGGTGAGAGAGAGAGAGGGGAGAGGAGAGAGACGGAAGGGAGAAAAAAGTCGAGGAGAAGTACCCGAGACGAGAAGAGGAGAACGTAGAGAGGAGAAAGTGGAGGGGAGAGAGAAGGAGGAGGAGAGATAGCGTAGTAAAGAGTAGAGGAGGAGAGAGGAGAGAGACAGAGGGAGAAAAGGCAGTACAGAGGAGAGAGAGTAAGTTTAATTTGTGCGTTCACATGAACACATACAACGGCAAGGAGAGAGAGAGAGAAGAGAGAGAGAGAGGACCGAGGGAGAGACGTAGAGAAAGAGCGAGGAAGACCAGAGACGAGGACAGAGGAAAGAGGGAGAGGACGGCGACAGAGAGAGGGGAAAGAAGAAGGAGAGAGACGGACGAGAACATCAGAACAGACAGACAGGCGGAAACGGGGGACAGACCAGACCAGGACAGACAGACAGAGGAGAGCACACTGGACTGTCTTTGGTCAGGGAGGTAGGGGCGGCGGGGGGGTGTTGGCCCAGTTGGTTGTCGGTATGGGTCGGCTGGCCCGGCCCACTGGCCCGTTCATGGTCTGGATGGCCTGCTCCGCGTCCTGCACACACACCACACACCACACACACACACACACACACACACACACACACACACACACACCTCCTCACACACACA
>JADBJO010002057.1:297500-300000 GCA_016801955.1 Conus betulinus
TCTAGCTGTGACTTGTCATTCCCTGTTACACTCAGACCACGATCGTCATTCCCTGTAACTCTCAGACAATGACTATCATTCCCTGTAACACTTAGACAGTGACTGGCATTCCCTGTAACACGAAGACAGTGACTGTCATTCCCTGTAACACTTAGACAGCGACTGGCATTCCCTGTAACACTCAGACCAAAGAGTGTCGTTCCCTGTAACACTCAAACAACGATCGTCATTCGCTTGTAACAATCAGACAATGATCGTCATTCTCTGTAACATTCGCGACAATGACTGTCATTTCCTGTAACACACACAAGCCGTGACTGTCGTTCCCTGTAACATATCACAATGACTGTCGTTCCCTGTAACATCCAGACCGTGACTGTATTTCCCTGTAACACTCAGACAAAGACTGTCATTCCCTGTAACACTCAGACCGTGACCCTCATTCCCTGTAACACTCAGACAATGATCGTCATTTTCTGAAAACACTCAGGCAATGACTCTCGTTTCCTGTAACACCACGACAATTACTGTCATTGCCTGTAACACTCTCACAATGACTGTCATTCCCTGAAACACTCTCACAATCACTGTCATTCCCTGCAACACTCTCTCAGTCACTGTCATTCCCTGTAACACTCTCACAATGACTGTCATTCCCTGTAACACTCTCACAATGACTGTCATTCCCTGTAACACTCTCACAGAGACTGCCATTCCCTGTAACACTCTCACAATCACTGTCATTCCCTGTAACACTCTCACAGTCACTGCCATTCCCTGTAACACTCTCACAGTCACTGTCATTCCCTGTAACACTCTCACAGAGACTGTCATTCCCTGTAACACTGCCATTCCCTGTAACACTCTCACAGTCACTGTCATTCCCTGTAACACTCTCACAGAGACTGTCATTCCCTGTAACACTCTCACAATCACTGTCATTCCCTGTAACACTCTCACAATCACTGTCATTCCCTGTAACACTCACAGTCACTGTCATTCCCTGTAACACTCTCACAAGGACTGTCATTCCCTGTAACACTCTCACAATCACTGTCATTCCCTGTAACACTCTCACAGTCACTGTCATTCCCTGTAACACTCTCACAAGGACTGTCATTCCCTGTAACACTCTCACAATGACTGTCATTCCCTGTGACACACTCTCACAATGACTGTCATTCACTGTAACACTCTCACAGTCACTGTCATTCCCTGTAACACTCTCACAAGGACTGTCATTCCCTGCAACACACTCTCACAATGACCGTCATTCCCAGTAACACTCTTACAATCACTGTCATTCCCTGTAACACTCTCACAATGACTGTCGTTCCCTGTAACACTCTCTCACAATGACTGTCATTCCCTGTAACACTCTCACAAGGACTGTCATTCCCTGTAACATACTCACAATGACTGTCATTCCCTGTAACACTCTCACAATGACTGTCATTCCCTGTAACACTCTCACAATGACTGTCGTTCCCTGTAACACTCTCACAATGACTGTCGTTCCCTGTAACACTCACAATGACTGTCGTTCCCCGTAACACTCTCACAATGACTGTGGTTCCCCGTAACACTCTCACAATGACTGTCGTTCCCTGTAACACTCTCCCCAATCATTGTCATTCCCTGTAACACTCTCATCACAATAACTGTCATTCCCTGTAACACTCTCACAATAACTGTCATTCCCTGTAACACTCTCACAATTGCTGTCATTCCCTGTAACACTCTCACAATAACTGTTAACACTCTCACAATGACTGTCATTCCCTGTTTCCTGTAACACTCTCACAATGACTGTCATTTCCCAGTAACACACTCACAATCACTGTCATTCCCAGTAACACTCTCACAATGACTGTCATTCCCTGTAACACTCTCACAATGACTGTCATTCCCTGTAAAACACTCTCACAATGACTGTCACTCCCAGTAACACACTCACAATCACTGTCATTCCCAGCAACACTCTCTCAATGACTGTCATTGCCTGTAACACTCTCACAATGACTGTCATTCCCTCTCACACTCTCACAATGACTGTCATTCCCTGTAACACTCTCACAATGACTGTCATTCCCTGTAAGACTCTCCCAATGACTACATTCTCCCTAACACTCTTACAATCACTGTCCTTCCCCGTAACACTCACAAAGACGGTCATTCCTGTAACACTCTCACAATGACTGTCATTCCCTGTAACATGAAAGCCAAATGACGACCTTATTGCGTATACCATACCTCAACTTTGGTCTGTTGTTCTGTGCTGACAGTGGGGATCGTCAAACGTCTGCCCCTCAGCTGCCCTGTATCACCCCCCCCCCCCCCCCCCCCCCCCACACACACGCCGCTCGAGTCATCTGATATTCTGCTGCCTATGTCATCACATGATTTCCGCCCTGCGCACCCCTTGTGTGTCATCATCTGACGTCAGTCATCTGATGTCTACCCATCTGCTGCCTATGTCCTCATAATCATGATCTCTGCA
>JADBJO010002057.1:310000-317500 GCA_016801955.1 Conus betulinus
CTCTCTTTTCAATCTCTCTCTGTCTCACTGCTCCTCTCTCACTCACGTCTCTTTCTCTCTCACTGTCTCCTCTCTCTTTACTCCTTTTCTCTGTCACTCTCACTCCCTCTCTCAATCTCTCTCATTCTCACTGTCTCTCTCACTACGCGTCTCTCTCTCTCAATCTCTCAGCTCTCAACCTCTCTCTCTCTCACTCCTCTCTCACTTTCACTCGTCTCATCTTCTTCTCTCCTCTCTCAATCTCTCGTCTCCCGCTCTCTCACTCTGTCTCTCCTCTCTCCTCTTTCTTTCTTTGTCTTTGTCTCTGTAGCCAATTCGCTAGGCTGTCTCTGCCTCTCTTTCTTTCTCTATCTTCCTCTCTTGTCTCACGCACACTAGGGGCTTTCCCTCTCTCGCTCTCTCTCTCTCCACTCACACTCCTCTCTCCTCTCAGATCGTCTCTCGTTCTCTCTCTCACTTTCCCTATCTCTCGCTCTCTCTCACTTTTCCTCTCAGTACGTCTCTTCCTCTTTCTCACATCTCTGTCTCTTCTCACTCTTTCTCTCTCTCTCTTCTCACTCGCCCCTCACAATCATTCAGGCCTTTTCTCTCCCTCGGAGCAGGCCACCCCTCTCTCTCTCCTCACCCTTTTCTTCTCGTCACTCCTCTCTCTCTCTCTCAATCTCTCTCATTCTCACTGTCTCTCCTCACTCTCTCTCTCTCTCTCTCTCAATCTCTCTCTCACCCTCTTTCTCTCACTCTCTCACTTTTCTCAGTCTCTCTCTCTCTCACTCTCTCAATCTCACTCTCTCACTCTGTCTCTCTCTTTCTCTTTTTCTTTGTCTTTGTCTCTGTTTCTTCTGTCTCTGCCTCTCTTTCTTTCTCTATCTTCTCTCTCTCTCACACACACTTTCTCTCCCCTCTCGCTCTCGTCTCTCTCTCTCACTCTCTCTCTCTCAGTCCTCCTCACTTTCTCTCTCTCTCTCTCTCTCTCACTTTCTCTCAGTCTCTTTCTTTTCTCACTCTCTCTCTCTCTCTCTCTCCTTCTCTCTTTCTCACTCGCTCTCACTCATTCTCTCTCTCCCCCTCTCTCTCTCTCTCTCTTTCTCTCTCTCATCTCCTCATATCTAGGCCGCAGCATCATTTGGACCTCTCACCAGCCGAACCTCTCTGTGTCCGTCTGTTTGTCTCTGTCTGTCTGTCCGTCTCTTCTGCCTCTGTCGCTCTGTCGCTCCTCTCTCTTTCTGTCTCTCTCTCCCCCCCCCCCTTTCCTCCCCACCCACCTCCCTCTCTCTCTCTACCTCCCTCCCTCTACTCTCTATCTCCCTCCCTCTTTCTCTGTTTCCGGCTGTCTGTCTTTTCTGTCTCTGTCGCTCCTTCTCTCTTTCTGTCTTCTTCTCCCCCTCCTCTCGCCCCCTTTATTTCTCCCCCTCCCTCCCTCTCTCTGTCTCTGTCCGTCTGTCTGTCTGTCTTTCTGTCTCTGTCGCTCCCTCCCTCCTTTCTGTCTTCTCTCTCCCTCCCCTCTCTCTATCCCTCCCTGTCTCTCTCACTCTCTCTGTCTCTCTGTCTCTCTTTCTTTCTCTACCTTTTGTCTCTATTTCTCTATCTGTCTGTCTGTGGGTCTGTCTGTCTCTCTTCCTTCGTCGTTTCTCTGTCTGTCTGTCTGTCTGTCTGTCTGTCTTTGTCTCTCTTCTCTCTCTCTGTGCCCGCCCCCCACTCCCCCACTACCCTCCTCTCCCACCCTACCCCCTATCCCTCCCTATCCCCCCTCATCTCCCCCCTTCCTTCTTTCTTCTTCCCCCCCCGTCTTTCTCTCCCTTCCTCCTCCCTCTTTCTCTTCCTTCTTCTCCGTCTCTTTCTCTGTCTCTTCTCCTGTCTCTCTCTCTCTCTCTCCTCTCTCGCTCTCTCTCTCCTCTCTCTCTCTCTCTGCCTCTGCCTGCCCCTCCCCACCCCCGACACTCCTCCTCTTTCCCACCTTCCACCCCATCCCATCCTCTCTCTCTCTCTCTCCCTCCCCTTCCTCCCACCGCGCCCACTCTCTCTCTCCATCTCCTTCCCTTCCTCCCCCCTCCCCCCCCTCTCCTCTCTCTCTCTTTCAACACCCTTTGTCTCTCCCTTAGGTCTATTACACCTTTACCTTCTTATTACCTCCCTTGCACCTGCCGATCCATTAGTATATCTCCTCCCCACCTCTCCCACCCCGCCTGTCTGATCACCCGAAAGGAGGATCCCAAAGCTGTCCCGTCCTCTCTACCCTCTCTCTTCTTCCGCTCGCTCGCTCGCTATGTCTCTCTCTCTCTTACTCTCTCATATCTCTCTTCTCTCTTTCTGTCTCACTCTGCATCTTTTCTCTCTCTCTGTTTCCAACTTCTCCTCTTTTTCTTTCTTTTCTTTCTCTCTCTCTTCTCCCCCTTCCTCTCTCCCTCCCCTTCCTCTCACCTTCTCTCTCTCTCTATCTCTCATTTCTCATTGTTCCTCTCTCTTTCTAATTCCTCTGTTCTCTACCTCTGTCCTTCTCTTTGGTCACTCTCTCTTCCCTCTCTGGCTCTTCTCTTGTCTCTCTCCCCTCCCTCTATCTCTCTCTCTCTCATCTTTCTCTTCTCCGTCTCTCTATCATCTCTTTCTCTCTCCCCTTCTCTCTCCTCTCTTCATCTCTCTCTCTCTCTCTCTCTCTCTTCTTTCTCTCTATCTCTCTCCTTTCTCTTTCTATTCTCTCTTTCTCTCTCTGCTCTCTCTCTTCTGTCCTCTTTCTTCCTCTCTCTCTCTTCTCTCTCTTTCTATTCTCTCTCTCGCTTTCTCTCTCTATCTCTCTGATCTCTTATTCTTCTCTCTCTCTTTCTCTCTATTTTCTCTCTCTTTCTTTCTCATTCTCTGTCTCATTTTCTCTCTCTCTCCTGTCCTTCTCTCTCTCTCTCTCTCTCTCTCGCTCTCTCTCTCTTTGTCTCAGTCTCTGTCTGTCTGTCTGTCTGTCTGTCTCCGTCTGCCTCCCTCCCACTTCCCATCCTTCCTTACCCCTCCTACCTACTCTCTCTGTCTCTGTCTCTCTGTCTCTGTCTCTGTCTCTCTCTCTCTCTCTCCTCTCTCTCTCTCTCTCTCTTCTTTTCCAGGGATGTGTGATGTTGGATTTGTGCCCGTTCCGTGAACAATAGCCTGTCAAGTCTCATTCCGCTGACTCACACAAGCACCCGTACCCCCCCCCCCCCCACATCCCCTCCAACCCCCCACCTCCTCCCCTCCCGTCCCTCCCATCCTCCCCCTTCTCTCTTCCGTCCCCCAAACCCCCTCCCCCACCCCTCTCTCTTCTTCGTTCTTCCCCTCCCCATCCCCCCCCCCCCCCCCCCCGCCAGCCCCCGCCCCACACTCCCACACCCACATACCCCCTTGCCCACATCCTCACATATAAACGGTTCCAGATTCAACTTACAATACATAAACTACCCCCAGAGTGGAGCTGACACGCCGTTCATGAAGTCGGTTTTTTTTTTTGTTTTTGTTTTTTTTTTTTTCTTGTAGTGGTTCTCAGATGACTTGGTGTTGACCTCATTACTTCTGGGTTTTTTTTTTTTTTTTTTTTTTTTTTTTCACACGTCGTTTCGCTGAGTCGCTTTATGTGGCATTTAATGGATGTGCCTACCCTGACCACCACCCCCCTCCCCATCCCCTCCCCCCCCCCCTCCCGCCCCCCACCCTTCCCCCCCCCCCCCCCCACTCCCCGAGCCCTCTGCTTCCTAACATTCGTACACAGTACTATTTCCTACGATAAACGAAGCACATCCCTTCTTCCTCTTCCTCCTCCTCCATATCTTAAGATGAATGATTATTACTTTTTTTTATTGTTGTTTTTTTTTTTTCTCAACCCCAAACCATTTGACTTTGCAATATTCACACAGAGACATAACAAAAAAATACATAAATGAATCAATGACAAAACAAATGAACAGATACATACACATACATACATACATATGTACACATACATACATACATATATACATACATACAAACGTACACACATACATACATGTATACATACATACGATACATACATACATACATACATACATACATATACATACATGCATGCATGCATGCATGCATACATGCATACATGCATACATACATACATACATACATACATACATATATAAATTAAAAAAAAAAAGAGAGAGATAATCAAATTCCTTATTCAATTTCATCTTCTGCCTCGTCTGATGTGAACGGTAGTCTCATCGGATGACAGTTGGTGATGCATGTTATTGCCATTGTCACTGTCATTGTCATTGTCGGCGTGGACATCGCAGCGTTTGTATTGATCCCAGGGAGCCGGCCTGGTAATATCGGTCGTCAGCTTGACGATGAATAATGGAAATGATTAACTGGCCGTTCTCCCCAACATCAGGCAAGATGGGTAAATACAGAGACACAGAGAGAGAATGGGGGGGGGGGGGGGGGGGGGGGGGGGAGAGAGAGAGAGGGACAGACAGACAGACTGACAAAATACAGAGAGAGAGAAAGAGAGAGGGAGACTGACAAATACAGAGAGAGAGAGAGAGAAGGGGGGGGGGGACAGACAGACAGACTGACGAATACAGAGAGAGAGAGAGAGAGAGAGAGAGAGAGAGAGAGAGAGAGAGAGAGAGAGAGACTGACAAATACAGAGAGAGGCAGAGAATAAAGAGACAGAGAGAGACAGAGACAGAAGAGAGAGAGAGAGACAGACAGACAGAGAGGCACACAGAAAGAGAGGCAGACAGACAGACAGGCGGACGGACAGAGAGAGAGAGAGAGAGAGAGAGAGAGAGAGAGAGAGAGAGAGAGAGTGAGGGATATATATATATATATAAAGAGAGAGAGAGAGACAGAGAGACAGAGACAAAGACAGAGACAGAGACAGATAGACAGAGATCGTGACCGCCATAATAATACCGGTGCTGAAGGTAGAAAGATCAGTGTGTGTGTGTGTGTGTGTGTGTGTGTGTGTGTGTGTGTGTGTGTGTGTGTGTGTGTGTGTGTGTGTGTGTGTGACCGATAAAAAAACGCGAAGATAAAACATACCATGTACTGTGCCACTCAATAACAACAACAACAACACAACAACAACAACAACAACAACAACAAAATCTTCAAATGCAAATTTTTGCCACGCAAAGATTTCTCGAGTTGTACCGTCACGTTTTCTCACCCATCACGTTTTCTCACCTGGTGGTGAGAAAACGTGACGATATAGCCGTCACGTTTTCCCACCAGGTGAGAAAACGTGACGGGTGAGAAAACGTGACGGTACAGATGTGATTCTGGACGGTCGTCGTAGAATGTCTAAGGTTCGTATCTCTATTCGTTTGACATGCTGCTGAAAACGTACTGTAAAAAAAAAAAAAATGTAAGGTTTGGGTCTATTTGCTGTAGATATTACTGTGTGATGTTAGAGCAGAAGATGTCGAATTTAGGTATATCCTCTTCAGATGTTGATGGGAAAC
Organism: Conus betulinus; assembly: GCA_016801955.1. Taxonomy (NCBI): domain Eukaryota; kingdom Metazoa; phylum Mollusca; class Gastropoda; order Neogastropoda; family Conidae; genus Conus; species Conus betulinus. The sequence continues at coordinate 315,457 of JADBJO010002057.1, forward strand.
ATCGGTGTAGAATGTTAAAGGATAGATTCGTTTTAGAACGTGCGCGCGTGCGTGCGTGCATGCGTGCGTGCGTATGTGTGTGCGAGTTTCTGTACTTCAACTCGAGTGGTTTCTGAGTCACGTGTGAAAATCCCGAAACTTCAGAAGGAAAAAAAACCATGTTATTCTGGTTATCCACAACTGAAATCAAAGACTTAATTCCGCAATTCTTCTAGACTAAGAAATCAGTCCGATTTTACCCTGCTTTAATGTCTTATCCACAACTGAAATCAAAGTCTATATAAGAAATCAGTCCGATTTACCCTGCCTTGGAATGCTCACAGTCTTATAAGACAGTAGTGTCAGTCTTGGCTAGACGTTTTTCGAGAGAGGTAACGTCTTTTTGACAACTAAAATTCTGCTTATGCATAAACTTGTCCATAATTTGGATTGATTCACAAGAGGACAAATCTAAGGGACTGTTCAATAACTCATTCTGATTGGCTGGTTATCTGATACGGTCCTCTCCAAGCGCCTGGGCGGAGTGACTTGTCAAGGTCTGGAGACTGGGAGGTTGGTGATCTGGCACTGTGCTTTCTTCCCCAACCGCCTTGGCGGAGCGGTCAGTGTGAGGGACTGGAGTCTGGGAGGTTTTTGAGTTCGAGCCCCGTCGGTGGTTCGAAAACTATCGTGGAATGTTGAACTCCTGACTGGTTTCTTTCTAGATTTGAGCCGAGTGCAGATTGAAAGGGAAAGATGGATGATCTCTTTGCTATTGTTTCCATTCGTTCCTATCAGTGCATTGGCTGTGTGACTCTCTCAGGCGCGGCTAATACCATGATCGAACACATCAGAATTAAGCTAAGGCTGTGACATTGACATACAGCTTAAGAAGCAGACAGATTTCCATACCTTACATTCTCACTCGCAAGAACCTCGACTTTTTTACGGCTTGAAAACCTTCTCTGGCCACGCAATAATAAAGGAATACATGATTGATTCCAGGGAAGTTAAAGGCGGCAGAGGGGAGAGGTTAAAGACTTCACCTTCTATAACGTTGTGCTTTGTAAACGACGAACATCTAAAGCTCTTTTCACACTAGTCCAGTCTGCCGCTCAAGCGCTCGTTCTTGCGATAGTTTATTCACATTTGAAAAACATGATTCCATTCGCGTCATTCAGCGGTCTTCATGGATGTGACGAGGATGGAATGCTTCAACGGGGGTCGGAATAACTCAGTGGTAGAGCGCCGGGCTCGTGATCTTGGTGATCCTGAGGTTACGGGTTCAAATCTTCGCCGGGCTGTTTCGGTACAGGGGGATTTTTCTCTCGGAGTTAACATAGGCTCTGACTCCATTTCCCATACAGTCCTTCGAATGAGAGTATAAACCGAGGTTCCGTGTGTGAACGCACGCATAACATCTTGCACACACGTAAAATCCTATCACCAACTTTCGGAAGAGAAGGCCGATAGTATGGATGACACGTTACATACAGCATGCACCTTAATGGCGGGATAAAAAAAACGGTCATGCACACAAAACTCCACCCCCTTTGTAGGGTAGATGGGATTAGTACTTGCCTGTCTTCACAGGGAGTGTCCGCAGAAGTATCAGCCTGCGTACGCAGAAAGAAAAGAAAGAAAGAAAGAAAAAGAACGCCTCAACGCTTATCAAAGGCCGGCGCAGTGGCAACTGAAGACCACCCAGGAGAAGAACCTCGACCGTTTGACACCAAGTGCCTACGTAAGACCTTGGGCATCAAATGGTCAGACTTGATACCAAATGAAGAGGTTAGGGAGAGGTCCAAACAGCTCCCCGTGTCAACCATCGTCTGCAGACGGGCGCCTCCACTGGCTGGGTCATGTCTTGAGATTTACCCTCATCAAGACCTGCGAACCAGGCCATTAGATGGACCCCAGCAGGCCAGAGAAAAAAGGGGACGACCCAGGATGAGCTGGCGACAGACAGTGGAGAGAGACCTCAGACTCGTTGACAGAGGATGGAGTGACACCAGCAGACTGGCTGAGGACCGTGCATAGTGGAGCGCCTTGACTGTCTCGAGCG
>JADBJO010002057.1:322500-325000 GCA_016801955.1 Conus betulinus
GAGCCTGCATAAGTGCCGCTGTTTGTGGGCATGCTTCAGAGAAAAGACAAAATGAAGTTATCAAGAACGGGGAGGGGGGGGGGGGGGGGGAGTCTTTTTTTCACTCAGCAGTTATACTGACATGCTGATCTTCACTCCATCACTGTGGTCTTTGTGTATGTCCTTGGTCGGTGGTCAAAATAATGGCCAGGACAAATGTTTTTCCTCTTTGAACTGGATCCATATTTTCTCACCTTGGTTACTGCTAACTGGAATGGATCTGTAGTTTCCTCTTTTTGTGAGTTGTCACATAATTTGGATCCCTAGTTTTTCGTTTGCCAGTTCTCAAAAATTGGTGTGGGTCTACATCTTTCTTCCTATGTCAATTGTCAAATGGCTTCCATCCATTCTGTTTTTTTTTTTCTTTGGTCAGTTGTTAAACAGTCTGTTTTTTTCCCCTAATTGGTGTCGACCCATTCCCCCCACCCCCACCCCCACCCAGTCACCAAACAGTATGCATCTTCATTTTTCTCATTTGGTCAGTTGTCAGATGGCTTGGATTCTTCTTTTCTTTATTCGTCCTTCGCCAATTGTGAAATGAAATGGTCTTTTCTCTTTGGTGCATTGTCAAATAGCCTGCTATTCAAAATTTCCCCTAATTTAGTAGTCAAATGGTTCGGTTCCGTATTTTTTCTCCTTCGTCGATTTTCCTATGATCTGGATCCATTGGAAACCCTCATTCATTTATCCAAAGGCGAGGCATTGTATTGTTCTCTTTCGTCCATTGCATTATTCTTTATTCATTTATCAAAAGGCATATAATTATTTTGTTCTCTCTGGTTCATTTTAGTAACCATTACTCGTTTATCAAAAGGCGTGGAATTATTTTGTTCTCTCTGGTTCATTGTAGTAACCATTATTCGATTATCAAAAGGCGTGGAATTATTTTGTTCTCTCTGGTTCATTTTAGTGACCATTATTCATTTATCAAAAGGCGTGGAACTAGTTTGATCTCTCTGGTCATTTTATCACCCATTATTCATTTATCAAAAGGCGTGGAACTGTATTGTTCTCTCTGGTTCATTTTATTACCCATTATTCATTTATCAAAAGGCGTGGGACAGTATTGTTCTCTCTGGTCTACTGTATCATCCCTTATTCATTTATCGAAAGGCGTGGAACTGTATTGTTCTCTCTAGTCCATTGTAATATCCATTATTCATTTATCAAAAGGCGTGGAAACTGTATTGTTGTCTCTGGTTCATTTATTACCCATTATTCATTTATCAAAAGGCGTGTAATTATTTTGATCTCTCTGGTCCATTTTCTTGCCCATTATTCATTGATCAAAAGACTTGGAACTGTATTGTTGTCTCTGGTCCATTTTCTTACCCACTATTCATTTATCAAAAGGCATGGAACTGTATTGTTCTCTCTGGTCCATTGCAATCCATTATTCATTTATCAAAAGGCGTGGAAATTATTTTTTTCTCTCTGGTTCATTTTATTATCCATTATTCATTTATCAAAAAACGTCAAATTATATTGTTCTCTCTGGTCCATTTTCTTACCCATTATTCATTGATCAAAAGGCGTGGAATTGCATTGTTCTGTCAGGGTCATTTTTCTAAAGGCCTGAATCCCTGCTTTCTCTTCTTCTTCGGTGTGAAAACAGACGTGAATGCATATATTTTGTCAGTTGCCCATATGGCGCGGATGGATATTCTATCTCTTAGGTCAGTTCTTAAATGGCGTGAATCTATATTTTGTCTCTCAGGTCAGTTCTTAAATGGCGTGAACTCGTATTTTGTCTCTTAGATCAGTTCTTAAATGGGGTGAATCCATATTTTTGTCTCTTAGGTCAGTTCTTAAATAGCGTGAATCAATATTTTGTCTCTCAGGTCAGTTCTTAAATGGCGTGAAACATATTTTGTCTCTTAGGTCAGTTGTCAAATGTGGGGATCGGGGGCCGAAATACCTCAGTTGGTAGAGCGCCGGATTCGTGAGCCAAGGGTTGCAGGTTCGAATCTCCGCTGAGTCGTTTCGGTACAGGGGGATTCTTCCGTCGGAGTTAACATTGGTTCTGACGAATGAGACTGTAAACCGAGGTTCCGTGTGTTAACGCACGCACAACATCTTAAAAACATGTAAAATCCCATCACCAACTTTTCGGAAGAGAAGGCCAGTTTGACCGTTGGTATGGATGACACGTTACACATAGCCTGCACTTTCCCCGAAGATGGAGTATGGCTGCCTTAATGGCTGGATTAAAAAAAACGGTCATGCACACAAAACTCCACTCCCTTTGTTGGGCAGATGGGATTCATCCTTGCCTGTGTATACAGGGAGTGTCCGCAGGAGTATCAGCCTGCCTACGCAGAAGAAGAAAGAAGAAGAAATGTGGGCATCCTTTTCATTCTTTCTCTCTGGCCAGTCGTGAAGTTGTGTGAATCCATCTTTGTCTCTTTAGCCAAACATCAAACAGTGCAGTCCCATATTTCATTATTATTATTATTATTCT
>JADBJO010002057.1:335000-340000 GCA_016801955.1 Conus betulinus
AAAACAAAGCAGAGAAGAAAGTCAAAAACCAGATGGTCAGCAAGTACAGCTCATGAGAAAGAAAAGAAAACAAAGCAGAGAAGAAAGTCAAAAACCAGATGGTCAGCAAGTACAGCTCATGAGAAAGAAAAGAAAACAAAGCAGAGAAGAAGAAAGTCAAAACCAGATGGTCAGCAAGTACAGCTCATGAGAAAGAAAAGAAAAACAAAGCAGAGAAGAAAGTCAAAACCAGATGGTCAGCAAGTACAGCTCATGAGAAAGAAAAGAAAACAAAGCAGAGAAGAAAGTCAAAACCAGATGGTCAGCAAAGTACAGCTCATGAGAAAGAAAAAAAACAAAGCAGAGAAGAAAGTCAAAACCAGATGGTCAGCAAGTAAGCTCCAGAAAGAAAAGAAAACAAAGCAGAGAAGAAAGTCAAAAACCAAGGTCAGCAAGTACAGCTCATGAGAAAGAAAAGAAAACAAAGCAGCAGAAGAAAGTCAAAACCAGATGGTCAGCAAGTACAGCTCATGAGAAAGAAAAGAAAACAAAGCAGAGAAGAAAGAAAGTCAAAACCAGATGGTCAGCAAGTACAGCTCATGAGAAAGAAAAGAAAACAAAGCAGAGAAGAAAGTCAAAACCAGATGGTCAGCAAGTACAGCTCATGAGAAAGAAAAGAAAACAAAGCAGAGAAGAAAGTCAAAACCAGATGGTCAGCAAGTACAGCTCATGAGAAAGAAAAGAAAACAAAGCAGAGAAGAAAAAGTCAAAACCAGATGGTCAGCAAGTACAGCTCACAGAAGAAAGAAAAGAAAAACAAAGCAGAGAAGAAAGTCAAAACCAGATGGTCAGCAAGTACAGCTCATAACAAAGAAAAGAAAACAAAGCAGAGAAGAAAGTCAAAACCAGATGGTCAGCAAGTACAGCTCATAACAAAGAAAAGAAAACAAAAAGCAGAAAGAAGAAAGTACAAAAAAGAAAAAGATGGAGAAGAAAGTCAAAACCAGATGGTCAGCAAGTACAGCTCATAACAGAAAAGAAAACAAAAGAAAAAACAAAACAAAAGCAGAGAAAAAGAAAGTCAAAAACCAGATGGTCAGCAAGTACAGCTCATAACAAAGAAAAAGAAAACAAAGAAACAAAGTCAAAACCAAGTCAAAGCAGCTCATAAGATCAAGAAAAGAAGAACAAACAAGAAGAAAGTCACAACCAATGTTAAAACAGCCCAGACAGCAAAACAACAGCTTAACAAGACAGTCAGAAAACCAAAGCAGTACAGTCTCAAAAAGAAAAGAAAAAAGCAGTGAGGCGAATTGTTAAGCAAATACAGCTCAGAACAGCCACGCGTCAAAGAGTAGCAAATACGACACAGTCAAAACCCAAAGGCAATAGGTAAACAAGCTGCAACACAGAAGAAAGCGACAAGCTAAACGCTGGACAAAAGACAGACAAGAAGAGAAGCACACAAGCCAAATACTGATACCGATACAGGACTGGAGAAAGCCACTAGGTAATTGCCAAACAAGTACAGGACACATGAAAGCCACAAGCCAATTGCTGAACAGATACCGACCCAGCAGAAAGCCACCAGGCAATTGCCAAACAAATGCAGGACAGGAAAGAAGGCCACAAGCCAAATGGTGTGCAAATGCAGAACAGAAGATAATTGCAAACGTAAGCTACTGAACAAATACAGCAAAGCAGAAAGCCACTACTAAAACGCGGAACAAGTGCAGCACGGAAAACCACTGGCGATTCAAAGACTGCAAGTTAAATACAGAAAAACAACAGAAAGCCACAAGTCAACTGCTAGATCAGGCTCAATAAATACAGCCCAGAAGAAAGCCACAAAGTCCAAGGCTTAACAAATACAGGCCAGAAGAAAGCCGCCAGTAAAGGCTTAAGAAATACAGCCCAAAAGAAAGCCACAAAGTCAAAGGCTTAACAAATACGGCCCTGAAGAAGCCACAAAGTCAAAAGCTTGAAAATACACAGCCCCGAAGAAAGCCACAAAGCCAAAAGCTTGACAAATACAGCCCAGAAGAAAGCCACAAAACCAAAGGCTTAACACATACAACCCAGAAGAAAGCCACAAGTCAAAAGGCTCAGCAGCAAATACAGCCTCAAGTCAAAGGCTTAGCAAATACAGGTCAGAAGAAAAACACAAAGCTACAGGCTTAACAAATACAGGCCAGAAGAAAGCCACAAAGTCAAAGACTGAACAAATACAGCCCAGAAGAAAGCCACAAGTCAAAGGCTTAACAAATACAACCCAGAAGAAAGCCACCAGTCAAATGCTTGAACACATACAGCCCAGAAGAAAGCCACCAGTCAAATGCTGAACACATACAGCCCAGAAGAAAGCCACCAGTCAAATGCTGAACACATACAGCCCAGAAGAAAGCCACACCAGTCAAATGCTGAACACATACAGCCCAGAAGAAAGCCACAAGTCAAAGGCTGAACAAACACAGCCCAGAAGAATGCCACAAGCCAAAGGCTTAACAACAGCAGGCAAAAGAAAGCCACAAAGCCAAAGGCTTGACAAATACAGCCTCAAGCCAAAGGCTTAACAAATACAGCCTCAAGCCAAGCTTAACAAATACAGTCCCGAAGAAAACCACAAGTCCAAGGCTTAAACAAATACAGCCAGAAGAAAGCCACAAGTCCAAGGCTTAACAAATACAGGCCCGAAGAAAAAACCACAAGTCCAAGGCTTAACAAATACAGGCCAGAAGAAAGCCAGCCACAAGTCAAAGGCTGAACAATGTCAGCGACTCATTGATCCGCTTCTTCTCTGTCAGTCTCCTGAGAGTTCGCGCCTGACACACACAATTCACCCCCAGAAACACACACCCACCCACCACACACCCTAAACCCGAGCCACACACACACACACACACACACACACACACACACTCTCTCTCTCTCTCTCTGTCTGTCTGTCTGTTGTCTGCCTGTCACTCTGTCTGTCTGTGTCTGTCTGTCTGTCTGTCTCTCTCTCTCTCTCTCTCTCTCTCTCTCTCTCTCTCTCTCTCTCTCTCCTCCCTTGCTTGGATTAGGGTGAAGTTGGGAGAGAAGGAAGAATGGAAGAAAGCGACCTTGTGTTTACTGCGTATGTTCATGCGTGTAAGGTGTGAGAAGGGAATGGGAATTATGTGCTGGAGCTATGGGGGGTGGGAATGAGTGGCGTAGGAAAAGATGCTCTGATGTTCTGTGCTGACGTCTGTTTACGTGCGAGTTAGTTTATGTTATAGATATCTGTATTTTCCTAACAATGTGATATTCCGATCTCTTACGCCCTGAGAGTTTTGCTAATTTAATCATTATTCAAATGTGAGTGATATTCTGATCTATTACGCCCTGAGAGTTTGTTAATCTAATCATTATTCATTTTTTCTTATACTTCAATGATGCAATGTTTCAAGTCGTATGTGTACCCCCCCTCCCCCCCCCCCCCCCCCCCCCCCCCACACACACACACACACACACACACACACACCCGCTTGCCTTAATGGCCTAAGCTGAAGGCAATAAATTTGTCAAAGCGTCTCTCTCTCTCTCTCTCTCTGTCTGTCTGTCTCTCTCTCTCTCTCTCTCTCTCTCTCTCTCTCTCTCTCTCTCTCTCTCTCTCTCTCTCTCAAAATGGGTTCGGGTTCGTCTGAGTCAATCAAGGTGTGGAAAATGTCCAGTATCGTTTTAAAAGAACAACGTCAAAGGTTGGTTGATAACCGATGGCAAAAAATGGAGGAGGAACACGTTCTAAACAGTGACAGGTATGCTTTTTATGAAACATATAAATCATCTAGGAATTGTGAAGCGTATCTTTGGCTTGACATTGATAGACATTTCGAAGAACTATAGGGGCAAGAAGGAGATTTGGAACAGCCCATATATTCGCACAGAAGAATCGGTATACTAATGTTGATGAAGATGCTGTTATGTGTCCGTTGTGCAGGAATGCCAAAGAGGATGACTTTTTTTTTTTTTTTTTTTTTTTTTTTTTTTTTTTTGCTGTGCTGCCCTGCCTTCCAAGATTTTTGAAGTGATTTTATACACCCCACCCCCCCCCCCACCCCCCAATATCTCAAAAAGCCCATGTCTGTTTAAAGTTGTAATTGCTAAGGGCAAATTGGAACGAAATGATATTGGAGAATGTTTGCATATATTTGTATAAAAGCTTCAAAAGACGTACTGTACTACTCAGTTAAAGCATTCTTAGATTACCTAGTCAGTATGGGCCAATGCTCAACTGTCAAGTCATGTTATATAACTGTTCAATCATTCACTGTTTATTCAAAAGTGTATCGTCCATGTATTGTGCCCCCCTTCAGAAGGGGCGATGGCCTATACTGAATAAACTTCCGCTTCCGGCTTCGGCTCTTCCGCTTCCGCTTCTCTCTCTCTCTCTCTCTCTCTCTCTCTCCTCTCTCTCTCTCGGAAATGCCGAGTCACATAGTTAGGTGCCCCCCCCCCCCCCCCTCCTCCCCCCTCTCTCGAATTTGCTACAGCCTAGCCCTCTTTTCTGACGCTATGATAAGACGTCGTTTATGACACTGTGAGAAAGACTTCATTTATGACACGGTTAGGAAGACTTCGTTTGTGACACTGTGAGGAAGACTTCGTTTGTGACACTGTGAGGAAGACTTCGTTTATGACACTATGAGAAGGACTTCGTTTATGACACTGTGAGGAAGACTTCGTTTGTGACACTGTGACGAAGACTTCGTTTGTGACACTGTGAGGAAGACTTCGTTTTATGACACTGTAAGAAGGACTTCGTTTATGACACTGTGAGTGAGGAAGACTTCGTTTATGACACGGTTAGGAAGACTTCGTTTTATGACACTGTGAGGAAGACTTCGTTTATGACACTGTGAGAAGAAGACTTCGTTTATGACACTGTGAGGAAGATTTCGTTTATGACACTGTGAGGAAGACTTCGTTTATGACACTGTGAGGAAGACTTCGTTTATGACACTGTGAGGAAGACTGCGTTTATGACACTGTGAGAGAGACTT
>JADBJO010002057.1:345000-347383 GCA_016801955.1 Conus betulinus
TCGTGAACTTTGGAATTGCCAGACTCATGAATCTTGGAATCGGCAGACCGGGGGAGAGAGAGAGAGGAGAGAGAGAGAGAGAGGAGGGAGATAGAGAGAGAGAGAGAGAGAGAGAGAGAGAGCGACCCTGTCAAGAGGATTGTGTAACAGGCTGGCATTGTGTTCGGCTGTAACATTCGGCCTAACCTGTGAACTTCGGAACCGCCAGACCTCGTGAAATCTTGGATCGCGACAGGCTGGAGAGAGAAAGAGAGAGAGAGAGGATAGAGAGAGAGAGGAGAGAGACGAGAGAGAAGAGAGAGAGAGACGCTGTAGGGGATTGTAACGGTGAACACAGGGTGAACACAGCCTGGCCACTACCTCGTGAACTTTGGAATCGCGCCAGACTCGTGAATCTGGAATCCGCAGTCCCACTAGAGAGAGAGAGAGAGAGAGAGATAGAGAGCTAGAGAGAGAGGAGAGTGCGATGCTTTAACAAAGGGTTGTTGTAAACAGGATCAAAACATTGAAGCCAACCTCGTGAACTTTTGGAATCGCCAGACCTCGTGAATCTTGAGAATCGGCAAGAGAGAGAGAGAGAGAGAGAGAGAGGAGAGAAGAGAGAGAGAGAGAGAGAGAGAGAGAGAGAGAGGGGTGTACAGAAACACGTCAGAGACAAAAAAAAAAGTCCTCTGGCCAATCAAAAAAAAAATATTCTCCGTCCCGACATTCCATTCCCAACCGAGTAGCCAAAGAGGAGAACGTGCGTAAAATGATATCTACACACTGAGAAAGCACAGACAATGTCATGCTATTCGTCTGGTAGCCCTGATGTCTGCCTAGATCTATTGAAATGGCACGAAGCCAAGGTAAAAAGAGAGATTTAGTGTGTGTTTTGCTGTGTGTGTGTGTGCTGTGTGTTATGTTTGGTGTGTGTGTGGTGTGTGTGTGTGTGTGTGTGTGTTGTGTGGTGGAGTGGGTGGTGGTGGTGGTAGTGGTTGGTGTGTTTGTGTGTGTGTGTGTGTGTGTGTGTGAGTGTGTGTGTTGTGTGTATGTGTGTGTGTGAGTGTGTGTGTGTGTGTGTGTGTGTGTGTGGTGTGTGTGTGTGTATGTGTGTGTGTTCGTGTGTGTGTGTGTGTGTGTGTGTGTGTGTGTGTGTGTTGTGTGTGTGTGTGTGTGAAGGGTGGCTTTTGTCATCCCAAAGGTGGGTTCCCATGCAGGGTATGATCTTGTCTTGGTACTGGATCAAGACCCGCTATTGCCCCCCTTCACAAAGTGAGCGCTTCAACAAGACAAAGGAGATCAATTCCTGGCAGTTAAGTTCTGGATATCCTCTCCGCAGTTCTCCTTGGAGTATCGTGACGTACTCTCCTCCTCTCTCTCTCTCTCTCTCTCCTCTCCTCTCTCTCTCCTCCTCTCTCTCTCTCGTTCTCTCTCTTCTCCGTCTCCTCTCCTCTCTGTCTGTGTGTGTGTGTGTGTGTGTGTGTGGTGTGTTGTAGTGTGGTGTGTGTTGTGGTGTGTGTGTGGTGAGTGTGTGGTGTGTGTGTGGTGTGTGTGTGTGTGTGTGTGTGTGTGTGTTGTGGTGTTATGTGTGTGCCTGTGTGAGTGTGTGCCTGGTGAGATGTGTTTGTGTGTGTGTGTGTGTGGTGTGTGTGTGTGTGTGATTGTGTGTGTGTTGTGGTGTGTGTGTGTTTGTGTGTGTGTGGTGTGTGTGTGTGTATTTTGAGTGTGTGGGTGTGTGGGTGTGTGTGTTTGTGTGGTTGGGTGTGTGGTGTGTGTGTGTGTGTGTCTGTGTCTGTGTCTGTGTCTGGTGTCTGTGTCTGTGTGTGCTGTTGGGGGAGGGAGGGGGGTCATAAATCCGTCTTGACTCGGAAAATAACTTCATTGTAAATTCTAAGTAAAAGCAATATGAAATGATTTTAATTAATTTTCACAAAGAATGCATTTGTGACTTGTGCCCAAACAAGAAGTACAAAACAAACGACAAAGACAAAATGCGACACCGTTTTTTCGACCTCCTAGGTCTTCTTCAGGCAGATAAAATAGCCACAGTCAGACAATGAAAAAAAAAAAAAAAGCAATCACTTATCTTCTCAAATTCGCGGCGCAAGGTGGGGCGTTTTGAAACTGCTTTATAACGAAAAGAAGTCTATTTTGTGATCCCGTTTTCCTTACGAAGGGGGTGAAATTTCACAAAATGGAAGCGTTTTTTAGTTTTCATTTTCCTATTGTTTATTATTTTATCTATTTTATATTATCTTATTTATTGCTTCATTTCATTTTATTTTGCATATATTCAATTGATATTTATTATTTATTTTTTTTTTGGCGCCCCCAGTGGTCGATCACAAGTGTGAAAGACGCCTAGGCGTATTTCTGTTTTGGCCAGGGGGGTCATTCTGTG
>JADBJO010002058.1:10000-15000 GCA_016801955.1 Conus betulinus
ATGTGGTACTCGGTCTTGCAAGAATGAAAAATGCATTCCATGGAGAAGAACACATACTTGTGGGTCACCAATGTTAAAATTACAGGAAGAAGAGAGTTTTTCTATTCTTCGGAAAAACTCAAAGGTCACTATTGGCAAGCTTTTTTTTGCACATTTGACTGTTTTTCATCTCACCATTACGGTCGTATCTTCAGGAATGTAGAAGAGATAACACCACGAACTTCATTAGTGAACTTGATTATTAAAAAAAAAAGAAAGCTTCATGAAAGAATCCAGTCAGGTAGGAACATCAGTTTTTGTGTTGGGTTCCATCCCCATATCTCTCTGTCTGTCTATCTGTCTGTCACTCTCTCTCTTGTTTTGGCATGCATTGAAAAAAATGACCAACATAAGCCACTACTTTTACGATTGTAAGGTAAGGAATTATTGTCATCACGTATCTGTCTGTCTGTCCGTCTGTCCATCTCCATTCACTGACGGTCTCTCTGAAGCCCTGTATTATTGATCCCAAACACCTGTGGGGATGAAACTGTGCAAAATGGGCCCACCAAACAGACCATGATCAATTGTGGGGTGATGAACGATGAACAGAGACTATTTCGAGGAGCAGAAACAGAAACGCCAACGGTGGGGGAAAAAAAAAACAAAAAACCACCAGGACAAAATGATAACATAACAGCGTTGTAACTGTTTTACTCCGGAAAACAGCTATGATCCACGAAGACAGTAGTGAAAAGAAGTAAAACAGTTATCATTTTGAGGATCACAATTATTTTCTTAGGGATCATAACTGTTTTCCCTGTTTTTCCTAGAGGACCTAAACTGCTTCCTTCCCTTCGTATACATCATCCCAGCCTAGCCTGCTAGCCACAACCAACTGTCCACATTACAGCAGCCAGTTCCGAGCGAAAATGGCACTGGAAGCCATATCTTCACACAGGACCCCCTGTGATATCTGAACTCATGGTCCTCTTATCCTGCAAAGGAGGGACATGAGTTTACCCCCCCCCCCCCCTCCATTCATTTCTCCCCCTCTCCCTGGTTGGCGTACACCTCTCTGCCCATCCCAGAGTGCTAACAGTGGTTTTCCCTTCGTTTTACGGTGGCTCATGTCCATTTGCAGACCTCGATGGTTCCCCAGACAGTCGTTCCAGATGGTCCTCAAAGTAGGTTTGACCTTCTGTCGTCACCTCGACAGCCATATAATAACTAGGCTGATGAGCACTTGAGGACATAGAAGGGTACTACACAAGAACATTCCAAGCAGTTTTTTTACAGAGAGAGAGAGAGAGAGAGAGAGAGAGGGGGGGGGGGGGGGGGAGAGGAGAGAGAGAGAGAGAGAGAGAGAGAGAGAGAGAGAGAGAGAGAGAGAGAGAGAGAGGGAACTTGAATCAAAGATGTCTCTTTGCACTGTGCAGCCTACGTCTTGTTTGGCACAGAAAGAGAAAACTGCCCACTCTGTGTGTGTGTGTGTGTGTGTGTGTGTGTGTGTGTGTGTGTGTGTGTGTGTGTGTGTGTGTGTGTGTGTGTGTGTGCGTGCCTGTTTGTGTGTGTGTGTCTGTGTCTGTGTGTGTGTTTAAAGATCCTGCGCAACTGTGCAGTTTACCACAAAACACCACGTGGTTTCAGCTGTGTCGACTGTCTGGCAACTGCCCTCTTCCCCAACATGATGCCTGCTTCAGGGCCTAACTGCCTCCCGTATCCCATCACACCTTTCCTTCCCCCCACCATCCATCTCCATCCCTCCCCTACCTTTCCCATTCCTCCCGTCGTACCTCCCCCCCCCCCTCCCCTCCCCCACCACCCACCTACCACGTCGCTTCCCCAAACCGAAGACGCGTCACTTCTGACGTCAGTCGGGAGTGTCTCATTGGGACGACTCATCTGGAAACCGCTGCCTTTAAGCCTGTGTGGACGTTTGATGGTGATTCGTTCGTGAAAGTGAAAGTCACCTTTCATTAATGAAACCTAGACCATCTTCAGACCCCCACTTCCATTGCCTCGTGTGAGTGAACGTTAGTGTTCCTTTGCCTAATTGGTGCTCTACCATAATAGTTTTCACTTCACCTCTTTAGAGGTGATTTTTTTTTTTTTTTTTTGGGGGGTGGGGGGGGGGGGGGGGGGGGGGGGGGGGAGACACTGACACTGACACATTGTTATTGGCATTAGCTTCTCACAGCTTAAGTGCCAAGGGGAACAATTTACAAAATAGCAGTATACTATTAGCAACGAGTAAAGGCAAAATACTCATGCACATCCACTCAAAAACGCACGCGAGCGCACGCACGCGCGCCCACTTACACGTGTACTTCAACCACTAGCAATTTCCAATCACAGGGGTAACACTCCACACACACACACACACACACACACACACACACACACACACACACACACACACACACACACACACACACACACACACACACACACACACACACACACACACACACACACACACACACACACACACACACACACACACACACACGAACACAGAGGGAGAGAGAGAGAGAGAGAGAGAGAGAGGGGGGGGGGGCAGAGGAGGGAGTGTGGGTGGAACTGAGGAAGTGGGGCGAGGGGGGGGGGACAGGTTCTGTAGGCTTGGAGTCTACATCTTCAAGTCGAACTCTAGACCAGTTTGTTTCCAAAAGGGAATCAGATTTCTGTCTGCTTGTATGTATGCCTAGGACATGCTTGTGCGTGATGTTTGGATGGCCATACAGGTGGATCGCTGCAAACATCTTCATCGTTGTAGTAGTAGCAACAGCAGCAGCAGCAGCAGTAGTAGCCCCACCAGTTATGGAAAGAGCAGAAGAAATAACAACAAGAGCAACAGCAGCAGTTGTTGTAGTAGTTGTAGACATAGTAATAATACTGGTAGAAGTGGAAATAATAGAAGTAGTAGTAGTAGTAGTAGTAGTAGTAGCAGCTACAAAAGTACGACGTGTAATAGTAGCAGTAGCACCAGGAACAGTACCAACTGCAGTAGCTGTACAAGAAGCAGAAATGATGCAAATACCAGCAGCAGCTGTAACAGCAACAGCAATAGCAACAGCAGCGGTGGTAGGAACAGAAGCAGTAGCAGCAACTCAACAACAGCAATAAAAGTAGCATCAGCATCAGCAGGAACAGCAGCATCAGCAGTAGCAACTCAATGGGTAGTAGCAGCATCAGAAATTGCAAAAATAAAAAAAAATAGTAACAGCAATAGCAGCAACAGCAGCAGCAGCAACAGCAGCGCAGCAGCAGCAGCAGCAGCAGCAGCAGCAGCAGCAGCAGCAGCAGCAGCAGCAGCAGCAGCAGCAGGAATAGTAATAATACTAGCAGCAGCACCAGAGTACTAGTACAGTAGTAATTGTTGCAGTTGCAGTAGCAGCAGCAGCAGTAGCAACAGCAGCGGTGGTAAAGTGGTAACATTAGAACTGGTAGCAGCAGTAGCTGTCTGGTTCATATTAATGCAATCATAATTTATGGTGATAATGATGATGATGATGATGATGGATGATGATGTGTGTTTATGTGTGCGTGCGTGCGTGCCTGCGCGCGCATATCTATCTATCTATCTATCTATCTATCTATCTATCTGTGTCTTTCTATGCTATCGCGCGCTATCTATCTGTGTGTGAATGTGTGCGTGTGCGTACGTGCGTGCGTGCGTACGTACGTGCGCGCGCGTGTGTGTGTGTGTGTGTGTGTGTGTGTGTGTGTGTGTGTGTGTGTGTGTGTGTGTGTGTCCGTGTGTGTTTGTGCGTGTGTGTGTGTGCGTGTGTGTGCGTGCGTGTGTGTGCGTGTGTGTGTGTGTGTGTGTGTGTGTGTGTGTGTGTGTGTGTGTGTGTGTGTGTGTGTGTGTGTGTGTCCGCGTGTCGCATGCGAACGTGCGTGTATGCGCTGCATCATTCCTCCCAAACCGCTTCATATCCCACGCTCTTAGAGCGCATCATTTTATATCCTGGCTCATCAAACAAAATAAACCTCAACACCAAAGGTCCCACGATTTCGTAAATGTTATTGCCCAAGTCGCCAACGGGACTCCCTTAATAAGAGAAGACTCGTGGCGGCTGCTGAGTCACCTTCCATTAGCCTATAAAGCAAAATGGAGAGACTGCGCAGACAGAATTGCTTGGCCGGTGACGACGTGACCCTTGGGAAGTTAACCTGTCGGCTTGCCCGTTGAGACTTTCCTTGCGGAGGAAATTCAAGGCATAGCAAACACCGATTTGTTTTCAGAAAACGCGCGAGCCTGTCTCTTGCTTATATCTAGCTACACTCCTCTTTCCCTGCGTGTCTGTTTCTGTCTGTTCCTGTCTCTGTCTTTTACTCTCTTTCTGGCTACGGCTGTGTCTGTCTGTCTGTCTGTCTGACTATCTCTGTGTCTCTCTGTCTGTCTCTGTCTGTCTGTCTGACGTGCACGTACAAATGGGCTCGCTCCTCTACCCCTCTTCTTTTTGTGAATCGTGCGCATACGTGTGTGTGCATGTGTGTGTGTGTGTGTGTGTGTGTGTGTGTGTGTGTGTGTGTGTGTGTGTGTGTGTGTGTGTGTGTGTGTGTGTGCTTGCTTGTTGACGCTTGTGTTATACAAGAGAGAGAGAGAGAGAGAGAGAGAGAGAGAGAGAGAGAGAGAGGGGGGGGGGGGGGGAGGAGATGCGATCTGTCTGTACACATCTGACGAGAGCAGACTTCATTCATAAGGATTCTAAAGGGTCTTTGAGATGTGTATTTTTTCGTTTTGCAATTTGTGTCCCAGAAATATCCTCTTTTCTGCCGCACTCTTAACTCTGCCCCTTCCCTTCACTCACCTTTTTTTTTCCAGTCCTCTCCTTCATTTTGTTTTTCTGTCAGCACATTCTTTCCCATAATCTGCCTTACTCTTCAGTTCTTTCCCATAATCTGCCTTACTCTTCAGTTCTTTCCCATAATCTGCCATACTCCTCAGTTTTCTGTTAATGTATAATTTGCTACTTATTCTTCAGTTCTTTCTCCACTAGGATTTGATAACT
>JADBJO010002058.1:20000-22500 GCA_016801955.1 Conus betulinus
AGCCCGTTGTACAAACGAGCGCGTGGATTGTAAAAGCGCATAGAACTTGGTCGCTAACTGAGGATAGGCGCTATATAAGTATCCTTAAAAATGATAACGATAATGGTGATAACAATAACTATTATCATTATCATTGTTATTATGATTGTTGTCGTTATTATTACTATTCTTATTGTCTTTGTCTTTATTCATCATTCTTCTTCTTCTTCTCATCATCATTCTCATCTTCATTATTATTATCATTATCATCATTGTCTTCATCATTATTGTTGTTGTTGTTGTTATTATTATATCATCATGATTATCATTATCATAATAAAAGGTCTAAGACAAGTTACATGCGATAAAACAGCTCGCCGCAATGACACTGGGGTCATCCAGGTACACAGACCTACCATTAGCATCCAGCTACTTACAGCGCCCAGTGCAGTGGTACCCTTTTCTTCATTTCCTTCGTGAAGTCTGCTGCTGCTTGCAAACAGAAGGGTACCGGATCCAAAGATCAGGCCTACCGGGGGCCTGGCGCCATTATCGCCTGTTGTGGCATTCCTGCAGAATCGCCTCCAGGCTCAGACGTAACGAGATGAAGTCCTCCGGTGCCACAGGATCTCCGCTGATCAGAAACTAATCGCTGACGGTAAACGATCGTTCGTTGGCCCACTCTGCGGACTTTTTATGCAGAGTGAACTTTTGTTTGTCGGTGATTTTTAAAGGTGGAAAGGGTCATTTTACCGCGGTATGTTCAGCCTGTCTGGATGCATGTCTGTACAGCCGGTGTTTTAATGCGGGGATTTGAGTCGTTGAGCATTTTCTGAAGTGGTGGATGGAGACAGATGGTCGTTTCACTTTTCCAGGGCCGATGGTCTCGCGATTACAGTTTCCTCCTTGTTCTCTCTCTTTCCGTCCTCATATCTCTTTCAATCCTTTCTCATCCCTCTGTTTTCTGATGGTGATGATGATGATGATGATGATGATGATGGCGATGATGATGATGATGACGATGACGATGACGATGACGAATGATTGTTTCACACAATATTTTACTGCCATTATTTTTGTTATCATTTCTAGTAGTAGCAGTTGTTGTTGTGCTGGTGGTGGTGGTGGTGGTGGTGGTGGTGGTGGTGGTAGTAGTAGTTGCCGTTGCTGTTGTTTAAAATTAACAAGACCTATATGGTCAACAGAGCTGTGAACGACACGGCTGGTCGATGATGATGGTGATGACGATGATGAGGACAATAATGAGGAGGAGGAGGATTGTGATGGCGACGATAATGATGATGATGAAGATGATGATAATGATGATGATGATGATGATGATGATGATGATCATGTTCTTGTTCGTCTTGTTTTTTGTTCTTGCGTTGTTCTTCTTTCTTTTTGTTGATCTTGGTCTTCTTCTTCTTCTTCTTCTTTCTTCTTCTTTTTGATGATGATGATGATGATGATGATGATGATGATGATGATATTTCCCTTAGGAAAAGGTGGCCTGAGAAATGGGCGTCTATTCGATGATGATGGTGATGATGATGTTGATGATGATGTTGATGATGATGATGTCGTCGTCGTGTCGTCGCGTCGTCGTCTACCTCCTCGTTGTTGTTAGTATCTTTATTATTTGTTTTGTTCTGTTTTCATTCCTCAGGGAGGAGGCAGCCTTGGAAATGGAAGGTCATTTCTTGGTACGTCTGGTGTACGAGGACGCCATCTCTTACGATCTCGTGGGAGCCGCCTCCAAAGTCCTCAGTGAGTGGTGTTGGCGTAAAATTGTATTGTCGTCTTTTTGTCCTTTTCTGTGAAGTCTGTCTTTCTTCGACGGCTCTTTCTTTCTTTCTTTCTTTCTTTTTCTTTCTTTCTTTCTTTCTGTTTTCTCTACTTTCCTACTCTTTCCTTCCTTGTTGCTCCCCCCCCCCCCCCCCCCCCCCCCCCCCCCCCCCCCCCCCCCCCATTTTCCGTTTTCTTTCTCTTTCCTTACTTTCTCTCTCCCTGTTTTTTTTCCCCGTAATATCTTTTTCCACTTAGTTTTTTTTTTTTGTTAGTAGTTTTAATCCTCTTTGTCCTTTTTTTCTACGTTGGTTTTAAAAACTCTAATCCTCTCTGTCTGTCATCCGTCTTCTTCCTTCCTTCCTTCCTACCTTTCTCCCTTTCCTCTCTTTGTTTCTGTCTTTTTATTCTTTTTCACTGTTCTGTCTGTCCGTGCTTCTTTTATTCGAGGCTGTCGGTGAATATGGCATTCTAGAATTCTTTCTTCACTTGTTTGTTTCTTTGTGGACCTTTTCCTGTACTTGTTTCGTTCTGTTTTTTCTAAAGTCTTTCCTTGTATGTGCCTTAATGCGAATTCGGTTTTGTTTCATCAATTCATTTTTTTTTTTATCCCCTTGTCTTTCGTGAGTTCTGTATGTATTCTCTGTGTCTTCGTTTCTGCCATTTGTATTGTTGTTTGTTTCTTTTTCATTTCTTCTTCTTTCTTGCTGACGCCTTCAGTAAAAATCATTTATTC
>JADBJO010002058.1:47500-55000 GCA_016801955.1 Conus betulinus
CCTCATCACACTTTTTTCCCTTCATTATCCTGGAGGTCCTCTTCGCCTCGTATCACAGCAGTTTTAAAGCTCTCTGTTTTAAACAAAGGATCTTTCTTTACATGAGAGAGAGAGAGAGAGAGAGAGGAGAGAGAGAGAGAGAGAGTGGTGGGGAAGGGTTAAGAGAAAGAAGAAGAAAGAAAGCAGGAGAGAGGGAGGAGAAAGGTGAGTCAGAGAGAAGAGAGGGGGGGAGGGGAAGAAAGGGATAGAGGATGAGAGAGAGAGAAAGGGGGAGGGAGAAAGAGATGGAGTGGGAGAGAGAGAGAGAGAGAGAGAGAGAGAGGAGAGAGAGAGAGAGAGAGAGAGAGAGAGGAGAGAGAGAGAAGCGCCACGGTATCTGTATTTTAAGCTTTGATTTTTTCACGTCTTTTTATTTGAAACCGAAAGAGGCATGTGGTTTGCCTTCAGTTAATTACCTGCAGATTAAACGCCCCCCATCCACTTACATAAGGTTTGTCGTCTTCTTCTTCTGACATTTAAATTATTTCCATGTAGCCGATAATGGAAAGGCGGAAGGAGGAGATGGGGTGAAGAGGGGGAGGAGGAAGGGCAGTGAGTGATTGAAAAGGGGGTATGGGTATAGGGAAAAGCATATGCGTAGGTATCAGTGCTCTTAAATAAAATACTTCTGTTTCTATTTAGTTTTTATAGAAGGGGTCTTCTTGGGAGCACCTGCATTTTACATGTTTCTCGTTGCCTGGGAGGACTTACGGGTTGCGCACTTCCAACCCTTGCCACCGTCTTAAAATCCGTATGTACTGGGTCTCAGTGGCCCCGGCAACATAGTAAGTTCTGCCATTTGTCAGAGCTGCTGATGAGGATCCACAGCTCCGAAAACAGGTGTCCAGGCCAGGCTCAACCCAACGATCTCCGTCAGGAAAGGACTGTAGAAATGCCCAGGAGTGCGTTCCCTTTTTGGTGCAAGTGCTCCTCAGTATGAAAGAAGCATCTGGTTGGGAAGGAAATTTCACAGTTGGCTGTTCCCCGCACCAAGACCAGGCGACAGACCATCAGCACTGAGACTCCCCCATGACCCTCTCAGCCACCCCCACCCCTTTAATTTCCTGTACTGACTGACTCCTTTTTTTGATTGTACGTCCACCAGCATTACATCACCAGGGCCGAGCTCGCTGATGAGTGAGGAGGCAGGCAGAGAGAGAGAGAGAGAGAGAGAGAGAGAGAGAGAGAGAGAGAGAGAGAGAGAGAGAGAGAGAGAGAGAGAGAGAGAGAGAGAGAGAGGGAGGGGAAGGAGGAGGAAGGAGAATGTGGGAGGAAGAGAGAGTCAGATGTATGGAGAGAGAAAGAGAGAAGAGGGAGGGGAAGGAGGATGGAGAGAGAAAGTGGGAGGAAGAGAGAAAGAAAAGGAGAGAAAGAGAGAGAGAGGATGGGTGGGAGAGTGTGAGAGAGAGAAGGGAGAGAGAGAGAGGGAGGGAGAGAAAGAGAGAGAGATAGAGAGAGAGATTAGAGAGAGAGAGAGAGAGAGAGAGAGAGAAAAAGAGAGACGAGGTTAGGATGGAAGAGAGAGAGGGGTGACTTTAATGTTGCACTTTGAGTCTGTTCCAGATGATTACAAAGGGCCTTTTCATGGCATACACACACACACACACACACACACACACACACACACACACACACACACACACACACACACACACACACACACACACACACACACACACACACACACAGAAAGAGAGAGAGCGCACAGATGTTATTGGTGGGAATTACATTTTGTTAATCTCAGGCCAACTGGTTGCCTGTCGGAAATTTGTTAGAAGAGAGGAAATGAAGGAATCTGTCTTGAAAGAAGAGGAAAAGCACACAGAGGTACAAAGGGTTTGTTTTATGACAGTGAATAAGAGAGCAAACGTAAGCAGATGCAATAAATGAATGAATAAATAGATAGATAGATGAATAATAAATAAATAAATAGATGAATAAAACATTGAAGCATTAACATTTGGGATGTAGCTTGCAAAGAATGAGCACCAACCAAGAATATCTACACAAAAATATGATTACTCAAGCTCACAGCAACTGCGATGGAAAACAAGAGTGAAAATAGTTTTAAGTGGAAGAAAAAGAATAAAGGAGTAAACGAAAGAAAATAAGGCTTATGAAGTAGTAAAAAATAAGGTTAATAACAACAAAACAAACAAACAAACACAAACACTCAAACAAATTAAAAAGAAAAAAATAAACGAAAAGAAAAAAAACAGCAGCCACAATTAAGAACAACAAAACCGTCGCCACGACACACACACACACACACACACACACACACACACACACACACACACACACACACACACACACACACACACACACACACAGTGCTTGCCTGCCTCCCATTGGATGAAATCCTTTACGGTGATGTCCTCTGACGAGACGTGCAAAGAGTGGAAACTGGTGTCCTGCAGACTGCGATTGCTTCCCCTACGGCTTGTAATTACTAGGACTCGTAGAAACAGAGAATTACAGGAGCAGAAGGCGGAAGGATGGATGGTGCGGTCTGTCGCAGCCGGAATGAACTGAGGGAGAATGTCCAGTCAGAACGACATATAAACTTCCCTCCGGACAATCGTCAACAAAAACATGGATTTTGTTTGTGTTGTCTGCCTGTTTGTTTATGTCTGTGTTTGCTTCTGTCTCTCTTATCTCCCTGTGTGTGATTCGTTGTGAATCGTTCAACGTTGCGTACGTTACCCTTCAACCCTCCCCACCTCTACGTCCTTTTGCCCTCCCTCCTTCCCCGTCACCTAGGAGGCCCTTGCCGGCTCCGGACCAATGAATCTGTGTGTGTGTGTGTGTGTGTGTGTGTGTGTGTGTGTGTGTGTGTGTGTGTGTATCCCCCTCTCTCTCCCTCCCTTCCCCCTCTCTCTCCACTCCCCTTTCCTCCTCCTCTCTCTCTCCTCACTCACTCTCTCTCTATCTGTGCGTGCGTACGTGTCTGTGTGTGTGTGTGTGTGTGTGTGTGTGTGTGTGTGTGTGTGTGTGTTCAAAGGGCAGAGGTTTCTTTTGTTTTATCTTCTTTTCTTTCCTCCACCCCTGCCCCACCCTACACACCAACCCCCATCATCCTCCGCCCTCATCCCAATCCATATTTTTGTTGTTGCCTGCATTCATAACTTTAGGATTGAATATGCATACTTTCTGTCTCGCCTTTGCTAACAGATTGTGTGTGTGTGTGTGTGTGTGTGTGTGTGTGTGTGTGTGTGTGTGTGTGTGTGTGTGTGTGTGTGTGTGTGTGTGTGTGTGTGTGAGTGTGTGTGTGTGTGTGTGTGTGTGTGTGTGTGTGTGTGTGTGTGTGTGTGTGTGTGTGTGTGTGTGTGTATGTGAATCATGAATCCATGATCATGTGTTCTATCATTTTTATTCTTTCTCTCCTTTTTTTTTATCTTTATTTTAACTTCTTTCTTTTTTTTTAAATCTCACTGCAGAATCTACCTTAGCAAGGACAGATTTAGAATAGGCTCTGTCTGAAATTTCCGTCCTTGATCGAGTCAAGGTTTTCTCGCCTTGTTTACAAATGTGTATTTGAGTCATGTACTCCATAATCCTGTATATCTGTCATTATTCACTGTCTTTTTTCCTTTTTCTTTTTCTTATTTTTTGGTTTCGCTTTTTTCTGTGTGTTTTTTTTTTTGGCCTGTTCAAATCTCATTGCTTGATCTAGCTTGGCGAGAGCAGATTGGAAGAATAGGCTCTGCCTAAAATCTCCATCCTTGATCGAATAAAGGTTTTCTTGAAAGTTCTGAATTCTGAATTCTCTCTCTCTCTCTCTCTCTCTCTCTCTCTCTCTCTCTCTCTCTCTCTCTCTCTCTCTCTCTCTCTCTCCAGACGTGCCGGCCAGCGATATCTTGGAGCTGTTCGGCAAGATGTTCTTCGACTACTGCAAGGAGTCCGGCTACGATAAGATCCTGCAGGTACTGGGCAGCACCACCACCGACTTCCTGCAGAACCTGGACGCACTGCATGACCATTTGTCCAGCATCTACCCGGGCATGCGCGCTCCCTCCTTCCGGTGCACTCTGCGCGAGGAGGATGGAGCCACTATCCTGCATTATTACTCCGAGAGGCCTGGGTAAGCGTCTGAATAAGATGGGGCGGGGGAGGTTTAGGGATAGGGGGGAGGGGGAGTGGTGGTTAGGAAAGGGAGCGGAGGTAGGAAGGGGGCAGAGAAAGGGGTGTGGAAGTGTGGAGGGAAGGGGTAGGGGGTGGCCGAGAGAAGAAGACTGAACCGACGAGGTGAAGTGGGGGAGGAGCGGGGGAGGCGAGAGGAGGAGGAGAGAGAGGGGGTGGTGGCATGAAGGTGTGTGTGTGTGTGTGTGTGTTGTGTGTGTGTGTGTGTGTGTGTGTGTGTGTGTGTGTGTAGGCGTTCGCAATTTCATTGTTTTCAATATAGCTCCCCCGATTATAATCATTATTATCATTTGTTTTTTTCATCATCATAACATTTATTGATATCGTCATCATCGTCATCATCATCATCATCATCATCATCATCATCATCATCATCATCATCATCTTCGTTGTTATTGTTGTGAATTGCTGTGAAAAGCATGAGGTGGAAGTGGATCACCGAGAGAAGTCAAACCGTCTATATGTGTTATATGTTTTGAAAGACATATTAAAGGAACTGCAGTTTCATCCATTACAGAAAGTCAGTATCTTATCTCTTCGATCAGTTTATCAATGTCAAAGAAGACTGGCCCTGGAAAACCTTTTTTTGAATCTTGCTTGAATTTATTTCAAAATCTGGGTTCATTTACTTGAACTTTTACTGAGTTAAATAAATGATAGGCCCTTTAACAGATTTTTTGTTGTTGAAGGCAGTAGAAACGCAGTCTCTCAAATCGAATGCTTTCACAGAAGCAACATAGAGGGATTGTCTGCAGAACCAAAATCTATGCAAATCCAAAATGTCACAGAAGGGTTGTCTGTAGAACCAGAATCTATGCAAATCCAAAATGTCACAGAAGGGTTGTCTGTGGAACCAGAATCTATGCAAATCGAAAATGTGATCGTTTAACAATCTGTCCTTCTAGCTCTTTGTCAAGGAATCGAAGGTGAACTGAGACTCATGTGGACAGGTCAAAGGGTTTGCTCGATGATGTATGCTTTTGAAATGCATCGTCAGAACAATAAGCAATGTCCCCGACTCGTCTCTCACGGCCTCTCCGTGACATTACTTCAATGCCACTTATTCAGGACCCTTCATACACAAACACGCCTAGACTGGTTCATTTACTGCCTCAGCACCTGCACTATACAAGAAGCCATCAGTGGCGGACTACCTCCGGCTACCTGCCGAGGGGACACTGCACTGCTGCCAAGTCACTTTGATGATGTTCAGTGATGCTGCCTTGATCCATCACACGCGAGGATATCACTGAAAAATCGCATGGAATCCGAAGTTTAATCCTTTAAATCATTTGATTTTTTTTTCCGGTTTTTGGATTTCTTTTCTTTTTCTGTTTGTTTGTTTTGTTGTTGTTGTTTGCACCTCTTCCTTAATATTAAAGGCAAATTCCACCTTATTTCGTGACACGTTATGGGTATACTGTACGGAAAAAAAACACCCAAGGTGGACTGTAGCCGTGACAGTAGGATTAAAGTCAATGGAAAGGGTATAGGTTTCCTGCGAAATTATGCGTATACATATTGTCAGAATCAATATCGCTGAGCTATTTTAACAGAATTTGAAAACAGTTTTTGTGGAAACTAATCAGTATGATTTTTTTTGTGAAACGCGAAATACAGTCAAATAAAATCCGAAATGGGTTCTTTAGATAGTGTATATAACTTACAATAGAGCAATCCAATACATTACAAAACTACACTAAACACAGGTCTGGAGCACATCGTGATCGGCATCGTCAAAGCCGTAGCCGAGGAACTGCACAACTCCATCGTCAACGTGGAGGTCATCCAGGCCAAGTCGGAGGACTGCGACCACGTGCAGTTCGCCATCACAGAGCAGGCCAAGGACGCCACCACCCGCAAGACCGACCTGGAGACCCGCACGGAGTTCCTGTCCCACGAGCCCAAGATCAGCCCCGCCACGTTCTGCAGCGCCTTCCCCTTCCACATCATGTTCGACCGGCAGCTGAGGGTCCACCAGGCAGGCACCTCCATCACCAGGGTCATCCCCAAGGTGGCCCAGCAGTGTAAGATCACCGAGCTCTTTGAGGTCAGCAGGTATTTTTTTTCTCTCTCCTGTTTTCTTAATGTGGTTCAGTTCTTTTGCTATTTATGAAATTAATGTCATTCATCTATTCTTCACTTTTTTCCCCTCAAAATGTTTGTTTGTTCAAGATAGTACACAGGAATAAATAGGTGAAGAAAAAAAAAATCGAAAAAAAAAGATGAAACAGCGCTTACAATTATAACAAAAGTTTACATTCTGAGAAGAACAGTAAAAGGCTACAAAACAGATACCAACCGACCACCTGTGGCGTAAATGGAGTAGTCTGTACTCAGTGGCACTTCCTTGATGAGACAAACTGGAAAGAGACATACTGTGTGTGCGTTACTGAGGCTTGCCTTTTTGAAACACTTTCCATGGAAAGAACTCGTGGTGGAAACTCTGGAAAACTGGACACGTTAATTTGTCATGTTTATTTTGAGAACTGTTTTTGGGGAGACGGTATCTCCTTCAATCAAGTCAGACCTAAAATGGTCCTGTGGTAAGCTGCTAAGCCTCTGAACCTAAAACCTGACCCAGTCGTAGCTGTGGCACTGTTTGGAAGTGAAAGTGGTCTTCAGCTGACGACATCGATTGCCTGGCTTTGAGGCCAGAGTGATTGAGCGTGCCCCTCCGGAGGGCGCACCACGTCCATCCAGCGACAGTGTCCATGAATGTCCCACTACCGGTCCTTGCCGGACAGGAAACAACACAGCCTTCAAACAGGGAACAATAAACAAGTAGGGTAACTCTTGTTCCCATAAGAAAACCTGACACAGAGTAACTTTTGTTCAAGACTGGCACAGACTTTTAAACTTGAATAAAGTCAGACAAATACAAAGACGAACAATCTAATAGTGTGGGAAAACAAGCGCAGGCCAACAACCCCTCTGTCATCACAGTAATGACTTGGCAAAGATTTGGACTTAAAGAGGGGAGGGGAGGTTGAAGATGAAGAAAATGGGTGGGAACATGAAATTAAGAAAACATATTATGAATATGAAAACTTTTCATTAGCTGCATGAGGGAGCCATCGGAATCCCTCTCGGAGGTAGATCTACTTGTATTGCCTGCTCCTAGGCCTTTCGTCCGCTGGATCGGACTCATCAGGGAGACACGGCTGGTTGTGTCTTTGCTCCTGGCGTCAAATAGAGACACAAACAGGGTACAAAATATGATGATAACAATATAACTATGCCCGCGGAAAGTTTCTATCTATCCAGGTCGTCGGTGTCGACAAGCTCATGGCGACTACTAAGGATGGACGTGACGCC
>JADBJO010002058.1:60000-67500 GCA_016801955.1 Conus betulinus
ACCTATTATGATCGATTGTCTTACAAGGATCTCCCCGTCTCTGCAACAAGATCATGAAGACCAGAGCTTTGAGGGTCATACCCACCGGGACCCCTAACACAACAGGCATATCATGTTTAACATCCAAGGGAAGCCCTGCTACTGTTGATTCTCCTAAAGTAAAGCATGCAAATCATAATTATTACTATTACTGAGAATTCTTATAAAGCTCCTATTCTCGGTTAGACCGAGACCAAGCTCTTAGCACTTTTTCAGCGAATATTTTGCAGCAGTAGGAACACCTAACAGCTGTTATTTGCTGATTTATGTAATACTTTCCGCTTCTGCTAGCTTGATGAGTAGTTATTATCGTGGTTTACGTTTTGCTTTGTTTTTGTTTTCTCCATGTACATCTATAGGGTCATTTTGTTAATCAATACATCTGGAATCTCTTTCGTACATGGTATGCCCAAGATCGTCGAAGTGTCCGATCATGATCAACTGGGTGTCTTTCCCCTCAATCTGTGTGTCCAAGTAGCCCGCCTGCCTACGAACTTACGATCTTCAAATGATGTTTTGGGAGTTACGGGTGCGTGTAGCTGTGGTGCTGCTCAGTTCAGTAGTGGTTTATTTTATGTCTTTTCATCGCCAGATGATATTAGATACTTATTAACCACCACCCCCCCCAAAAAAAAAAAAAAAAAAAAAGAAAAAAAAAAGAAGAAAAAAAAAAACCTCTACACTCAACTTATCATCCATTTTAGTACTTTCAAATCCACATCTGATATATATATATATATATATATATATATATATATATATATATATATGCATAATTACATCAGTGAAATACATAAAATTGTTGATCTTTATAAAAAAAAAAATTGCAACCTGTGACTGCGAAATAACCATGGCAATTTCAGCAACATGTGAACCATAGCCGTGGTGCTCGTGGCCAGATGGTTAGAGCGTTTACCTGCGGAGCAGACGGTCGTGGATTCGAAAATCTCGTGTGGTCGGATTTTTTTTTTCGGCTTGAATCCCCTCTCTGTCCACCCAGCAGTAAATGTGTACCTGATTCGGTTCAGGAAAGGTTAAAGGCGGCGGAGAGGTGGGCTCCGCCTTTTCATCATGCCGTGCCCTGGACACGCTGAAACTCTGACGGTTCGCTGCCCCAACAGCCGATAGGCTACGGGAAGGTTAAGATTTTAAAAACCCAACTTTTTAAATTTAGTGCATGAGAGAGAGAGAGAGAGAGAGAGAGAGAGAGAGAGAGAGAGAGAGGGGGGGGAGTGTATTTGTATGTGTGTGTGTGTGTGTGTGGAGAGAGAGAGAGAGAGAGAGAGAGAGAGAGAGAGAGAGAGAGAGAGAGAGAGAGAGAGAGAGAGAAAGACAGACAGACAGACAGATAGCACACAGACAGGCAGAGAGAGAGAGAGAGAGAGAGAGAGAGAGAGAGAGAGAGAGAGAGAGAGAGAGAGAGAGTGAGGTGAGTTCGTCCGCCTGATTATGAACTTTCTGAATGTAAAATTTTGTGTCGTTACGAAAAACAGCATGAAAATTCAATTACTGGATTTAGCTTCGCTTTACATGGTCTAAATGACGCCTCTCTCTCTCTCTCTCTCTCTCTCTCTCTCTCTCTCTCTCTCTCTCTCTCTCTCTCTCTCTCTCTCTCTCTTTCCTCTCTCTCTCTCTCTCTCTCTCTCTCTCTCTCTGTCTACTCTCTGTCTTTGTCTGTCTGTCTGTCTGTCTCTCTCTCTCTCCATCATCCCCTTCCGTCTCTCTCTCATCCATTTCTACAACCTTTCTGTCGCAGACTGTCAGTCTGTCAGTCTGTCAACCTGTCTGTCTGTCTGTCTGTCTATCTGTATGTCTGTCTGTCTCTATTAACTCGCCTAACTTTTTTTTTCCATTCCCCCTCCATCTCCACTTCTCTCTCCTTCTCTCTCGTTCTTGTTTTTGTTTCTCTCCCCACTCTCTCTCTCTCTCTCTTCTTCTTCTTCTTCTTCTTCTTCCTCCTCCCCTAACCCCTCTCCATCCCCCTCCTCCCCTCCCTCTATACTTCTACTCTTTCTCTCTTTCTTGTTTTTTTTTTTTCTCTCCTCCACATCCCTCCCCATTCTCTCTCTCTGTATATGTGTGTGTCTCTCTCTGTGCCTCATTGTCTCTGTCTCTCTGTCTCTCTGTCTCTCTCTCTCTCTCTCTCTCTGTTTCTCTTCCTCTGCATCTGTCTGTCTGTCCGTCTCCCCCCACCCCGAACTCACTCTGTCTTGTTTTTCTTTCTCTCTGTCTGTCTGTTTGTCTGTCTCTCTCTCTCTCTCTCTCTCTCCTCTTCCGTCATCTCTGTTTTGTATTCCCCCTTCTGTGTGTGTTTTCTTTATGAGCAGTAACAGCATTTGGCAGTGGCTAATATACTCCCGTAACTCTCGCGAGGCGGATCAGGATTCAGCTGGCCATGAGAAGACCAGCGCTGAGAGGAATGCCGAGCGGCAACTATACCCCCCCCTCCCCCCCCCCCCCCCCCCCCAACCCCCCGACCCCCTCCCCCCCCCCCACCCACCCCTGCTGGCTTTGCTCTGACTCTTGGTGCCAAGCTCCAGCCAGACGCAGCTGGTGCTAGACTTCATTAATTCCTTCAGTTCCTTTATTAGTTACGTGGAAGGTGAGCTAGTTTCGTTGTCGGTTTGTCAGTCGGTTCGTCTGGTCAGTTTGCTAGTGTGTGAGTCTTAACAGTTCCTTGGTCGGTGATTTATCTATTCTGTCAATTTGTCAGTCAGCTAGTTGGTACTGCTGAACCGCAGCTGGGCTGTGCATGCAATTAGCAAGCAAGCAAGCAAGCAAGCAGCTTAGCAGTGTTGGCAGATTGTTCTCGGACTGCACGCGTTAACACTTCGCTTCTTCCTTCGTCAGTGGGCGAGATGAGTTACAGAAATAGATCACCCGATCCATTTGATCGGGTGGTATTGCTTTAAACGAACCACTTCACTGAGTTACTTTGACCCTTCCGACTCCCCCCGCCCCCCTTCCAACACATACCTTTACCATCACCCACATCCTTTCCCTTTTTTTCTCGCCCCTTCCTCCCAGGCCGTCACCCGTTCTTTTCTTCCTGCACAAACACACACCATTCTCTCAGTGTGCTAATGTTTGGATATACATGAAATATTGGAGTATAGACAAAATCCATTCATACACGCATATTTGTACATGCACACATACTCGTGAACGCCCGCTGAAACGCACGCACTCACAAACTCAAGTACGCAGGCACGTTTGCACGCACGCACGCACGCACGCACCCCCCCCCCACACACACACACACACACTACCCACTTCATTCACATACAGACAGCCAGCCCGACACACAGACACACACACACACACACACACACACACACACACACACACACACACACACACACACACACACACACTCACTCACACGTACGCTCCCGCAAACACGCATGCACGTAAGCACATACCTACACACACACACACACACACACACACACACACACACACACACACACACACACACACACACACACACATACACACACACACACACACACACACACACATACGCGCGCGCGCGCGCGCGCACGCACACACACACACACACACACACACACACACACACACACACACACACACACACACACACACACACCACAAATGATCGCACATACGGGCGTAAAACGTATACGTATGGGAACAAGCACAAGAGAGAAGAAGATAGGGGAGGGGGGGGGGGGGGGGGGGGGGGGGGGGAGAGAGAGAGAGAGAGTCGCAACCGTGCGTTTTCAAAGTGGGTGCGGGTGTGCGCAGTCAAGCAGCCAGACAGACAGAAGGCAGACAGACAGATAGACATACAGATAAACTGACATGCAGATAGCTAGAATAACCCAGGTGTCAAATCTGAGGTGGGGCCTGCACCAGGCTCTCCACACACAAACTGTACACAGCCTGTCAGATCACAAGTCCCTCAAACCATCTTACCGATACTAGTAATTAAAACGGTGAGCCTGCCTCCCCTGTCACGGCTCAAATTATCACCCGGGTACTAGCTGTCCCCGGCGACATAATTTTTTGCCGGATTTTGTGACGGTACAAATTGTCGCCCCAGTACAGATTGTCGCCCGTGACAGTTTATGTCTAAAATGACAGCACAGGGACTCGCCCCTACCTATTTTGTGTAGTAATCATCTAGTCCGTTGCTACGTTTGTCCGATTATTTGTATGTTGTATGTACGTGTGTGTGTGTGTGTGTGTGTGTGTGTGTGTGTGTGTGTGTGTGTGTGTGTGTGTGTGTAGCAGTAACTGAGCGAATTTCTATAAAATGGCAATGATGTTGAAGTGATAAAAATGCCTTCAACAATGGTTAGAGAACACTACAGTTGGTCCAATATAATACCATGATGTTACGTTTCAAGGCGCATGTCATGCTATCGCAGATGACTATTAGTAGGGACTCTCGTTCAAGTGACCGTATCCCATGCTGTCGTTCTGAGAAACTGGGGTTCGAGTCTCAGACAATGCTGGTACATATTAAACGAGACATTATCCC
Source organism: Conus betulinus (assembly GCA_016801955.1). NCBI lineage: Eukaryota > Metazoa > Mollusca > Gastropoda > Neogastropoda > Conidae > Conus > Conus betulinus. The sequence continues at coordinate 64,547 of JADBJO010002058.1, forward strand.
AGCGCGCCTCAGTGTTTTATCATTCAGGCGATTCACTGAATGGTTTTTATGGGGTCCCATTTCCCTGCAGCCATTCACCGCACTACACTTTCCTCATTCTGGGCGTTCGGCTTCATTGCCCTGAAAACTGAATGCAGATGGATTATGATTATGGGTCTGTCCACGTATACCTCCCCTCTCTCTGTCTCTCTTTCTCTCTCTGTCTGTCTCGCTGTCTCTGTCTCTGTCTGTCTGTCTGTCTGTCTGTCTGTCTGTCTGTCTCTCTCTCTCTCTCTCTCTCTCTCTCTCTCTCTCTCTCTCTCTCTCTCTCTTTGTGTACGTCTCCTTACCTCCCCCTCTCTCTGTTTGTGTCCGTCTCCTTTTTTCCCTCCCTATCTCTCTCTCTCTCTCTCTCTCTCTCTCTCTCTCTCTCTCTCTCTCTCTCTCTCTCTCTCTCTCTCTCTCTCGCGCGCGCTCTCTTCCGCTCTGTCTGTCTGTCTATCTGTCTGTCTGTCTCTCTCTTTGTGTCCGTCTCCTTTTGTTCCTCCCTATCTCTCTCTCTCTCTCTCTTTTTCTTTGTGTCGGTCTCCTTCCCCCCCTCTCTCTCTCTTTGTGTCCGTCTCCTTTTTTCTCCCTCCCTCCCTATCTCTCTCTCTCTCTCTCTCTCTCTTCCTTTGTGCCAGTCTTCTTTTCTCCCTCCCTCCCTCTCTCTCTGTCTTTGTGCCCGTCTCCTTCCCTCCCTCCCTATCTCTTTCTCTCCTTCCCCCCCCTCTCTCTCCCCCCCTCCCCCCCCTCTCTATCTTTCTCTTTCTTTCTTCCGCCACATGTTTTAACGGGACTATCATGGCAACAACTGTAGATGTATGGAAGAAACCTGAGTTTGCTATCAGGAGATGGGGACTTGACTTCACATGTAGTGAAATTCAGAGCTTGTTGGTACACCACAGAGTGAATGGGCGCGCGCGTGTGTTTACATGCGTTATTACGCCTTTACAGGCATGTGTGTGTGTGTGTGTGTGTGTGTGTGTGTGTGTGTGTGTGTGTGTGTGTGTGTGTGTGTGTGTTTGAGTTTGTGTGTGTGTGTGTGTGTGTGTGTGTGTGTGCGCGCGCGTGCGTGCGTGTGTGTGGTGTGTGTGTGTGTGTGTGTGTGTGGTGTGTGTGTGTGTGTGTGTGTGTGTGTGAGAGAGAGAGAGAGAGAGAGAGAGAGAGAGAGCGCAAATAAATATTCATTGCTCATTTTACGTGTAGACCACCAACTCTACCAACCACCCACAAACCACCAACACATCCACTGTCACACAAAAGCCCTCCTCCACCTCTCCCTTTCCCATCAAAATGATGCTGGGATAATGCTCTCTTAGAGTTAGACGAGAAGTTGGACCAGCACAGTCAGAAGCCGGGCTCTTTTCAGTCCCAATGCCCGCGGGGTGACAGCTTTTTCCCAATGTTATCCGACTGTAAGCTAGACCCGTCGGAGTAGTAATTGCCAGATTATTCTCAGCCTAAATGAGGACGATGGCTACCTCAGGGATATCCAAGTGAAAGCCAGACTCGCCCGGTTAACCACTGGCTTGATGGTTTTTCTTAGTATTATCCGTTTAGAAGCCAGACTCGTCCGATCTGACGCTGCTGTGGCCTTCCACGGTCGTGCTGGTGGCGGAGAGCCTTCCACGGATCGTCTGATTAGAAACCAGATTAACCCCAAGCCACAATTTTCACATTGACAACTCACCCACCCACCCTCACCACCACTACCATCATCCTCACCCAAACACACATGCAGCCCCCCCACCCTCCCCCTCCCTGTCCTCATGGGAAACGGCACCGCCGGTGTGAAACCAGTGATGATGTAATGTAGGGGTTGAGATCCTGTCGTCCAGGACGGAGGTGGGGGTGGGGGTGGGGGCAAAATGTAATTGCTGAGGCTCCTGGACGAGGTCCTAAAAAAAAAAAAAAGGGGGTGGGGTGGGGGGGTGGGGGTGGGGGGGAAGGTTCTGTTAGACGGTAACGTACCTCCCAGCTCAGTTTCTTTTTCTGCCACCGATTTCCAAAGGCTGTCCAAAGGATGCATGGTTCTGCACTTGTTTTTGTGACGATGCTCTGAACAAAGAGACGCCTGTGGTGCCCCAACGATTCATAACCCCTGCCGCTTGGTCTGAATTGCATGCAATCTGGCCTGGGGTTGACAGACTTACCAGGCCTACGTTATATAACGCAGAAACAAATATTAACATCGCGTAGTGGGGCCCCCGTCAACCTCCTCAGAGAGCATTAAGTGACAGGAGACCAAATCACCTCTTGCCTGTGACACTAAATTTTATCAAGAAGTCTCAACATAAGCAGTTGCGAGCGAGGATAAAGAAGCTTTGGCATATAAGAAGCCTGGAACAACACACACAAGCCGGCCTTGGTCATGATGAACAAAGAAAAAAAAAATTAAGTTACAAAGAAACAAAAGAATACTGTGCCGAAACGCATTTTACTTGAAAATAAACAAACAAGCTAAAATGCGCGCGCGCGCGCGCGCACACACACGCAGACACACACACACACACACACACACACACACACACACACACACCACACACACACACACACACACACACATACACACACACACACACACAGAAAGAGAAAGGTGCTCACGGCACATATTGTCACCCACACAAATACCTTGCCGGAAGCGACAATACGCCCATCAGTTCCGGCATAAAAAAAAAAAAAAAACTGTCACAGGCGACAAGTTGTACTAGGGGGCGACAAATTTCACCGTAACACTCTGCCCTACAACCCCTTCAACGGGTATATCTATATATACAGGTCGAGATGTACATGTGTGCGAGATGTCTTGTAACGGTGCCAAGCCTTCTGGAAGCTGTTTGACCCTCCCCGGTCTGTTTACGCCATGCACGGGCCGCCAGTAAACAAAGCCGCCGGATGCAGGGAATGCAGCTTGCCAGATGCCGCCTTCAAAT
>JADBJO010002058.1:72500-75000 GCA_016801955.1 Conus betulinus
TCTCTCTCTCTGTCTGCCTGTCTGTCTGTTGGTCCCGTACTCTCTGTCTGTCCTGTCTCTGTCTGTCTGTCTGTCTCTCATTTCTCCCCTCTACCTTTTGTGTGTATACATTGACTTTTTTTCTTATCAAGCATTGTTTTAATATTTGCTTTCCGTATGCAGCTTTTTTTGTACTGATGAGGCATTTTGTAATGTGTGTGTGACCATGTAAAAACATGTCCTTATGCATGTGTGCTCTCATTTTATTCCCCATTTCTGAGGGCTGAACTGTTCAAAAAAAAAAAAAAGGACAATAGGTTATTCTCATTTCCCACGTAAAACAAAATCCCACATATAAAAGTCTCTTTCTGTCCCCCCCCCATCTGCCAATGTGCTTGTCTGTTGTCTGCCTACACACCTGCCTGCCTGTTTGTCTGTGTGTGTGTGTCCGTCTTTCTGTCTGTCTGACTCTGTCTCTCTCTCTCTCCCTCCCTCTCCCTCCTCTCTCTCTCTCTCTCTCTCTCTCTCTCTCTCTCTCTCTCTCTCTCTCATCTCTCTCTCTCTCTCTCTCATCTCTATCCTCCTTGTGTGTGTGTGTGTGTGTGTGTGTGTGTGTGTGTGTGTGTGTGTGTGTGTGTGTGGTGTGTGTGTGTGTGTGTGTGTGTGTGTGTGTGTGTGTGTGTGTGTGTGTGTGTGTGTGTTTATGAATCCAGATGAAATGTGAAATACGTCATGATGGGCTGATTTCATTATCTTTCTTTTCTCTCCGTCCAGCCACATTGTAAATCAATGCAGTTGGCTGACATTTTCTTTTTCATTTTCATGTGCTCCTCCCTCTTCCCTTACTTTCTTCCCCCTTCCTTCCCCCCAACACCAACCCTCACCCCCAAACCCCATTCTACATTCCCACCACCCTTGCTCCCCAACGTGCCTGTATTCAAACCTGTATAACACAAAGTTGAGGTTATGTGTGTGTTACGACATTTATCACCCACGTCAGCGTCGATTTCTGTCTACTGTTTGGTACATGATGTAAGTCATTTTTAATGAAGCTGGCTAATGAACAACATTTCCTCACAGTCACTGACTACAGTATTCTGTTGTGAATCATCTTTCTTTGGCTTTTTTAAACTGCGTTGGAGGTTTTTTGTGATTTCTTTGTTCAGTGTTCTTTTGCAGCGTGATGTATTGTTTTCTGTTCTGTAGTGTTCTGTGTGGATTGTAGACCTCAGAAAGATTTCTTGGAAATGTAATACTATGGCCTCTGTGCCAGCAGCTTCTTTCCTCTCCACACCACTGCACCCATTTTCTCTCTGTCTGTCTCTGTGTCGGTCTCTGTTTCTGAGTCTCTCAGTCACTGTCTCTGCCTGTCTGTCTATCTGTCTTTCTTCTGTCTGTCCGTCTCTCTTTCTCTGTCTGTCCATGCGTTTTTGTGTGTTTGTATTTGTCACTGTATAGAAATGTAGACATCCTTCATTTTTCCCTTCCATCTTTCTTATTGCTCCAGCACCCTCCACTTCAAAAACAAAACCCCATCTCTCTCTCTCTCTCTGTCTGTCTGTCTGTCTGTCTCTCTCTCTCTCTGTCTGTCTGTCTGTCTGTCTGTCTCTCTCTTTCTCTCGCTCTCTCCTTCTGCCCCTCCCATCCTCCCTCCCTCCCCCCCCCCCCCCCCCCCCCTTTCTCTTTCTCTCTCACTAGCTGATATATAATATTTACCCTTAGTGTTTCTCATACGTTATTTTTATGTGCAGGTTTTCTTTTTATATAGTTTCTTTTCACTAAGTTACTCTGTTTCATGATTGTTGGTATTCTTCTTTGTGTTGAATGTCGATGAAAAAAAATGCAAAATCCAGTGTCCATTCCTATCATTCAGGGATTATTTATGCACGGCCGTCGCTGAATTACTGAATGTAATTTTGGTGTATATTAAAGTGGCCGTGAGAGATACTGTCCACTCAGCCTGACAGGCAGAGATTTTAGTATGCCCTCCTCCCCCCTCCAAAAAAAAAAAAATTGACGAGACGAAAATGAGCTTATCAAAGATATGAGCAGAGACGGAAATCAGGTTGAGAAAACTTGAGAACTTCAATTCTTGGCTGGGAATCGCACTGTGGTTGGTCTAGTTGCAATAATTGTTATGTAAAGTGAGTAGCGTCCCTTGCTACACGTTTCTTTTCCCCTTAAAACCACAACATAAACAACAACAGCAACAACAACGATGATGAACACGATGACAACAACAACATCAATGACAACAGCAACGACAACAACAACGACAACAAAAGCAACAACACAACATCAAAGCATCGTTGATCTAATTCTGGTTGAATATGTGTGAGGGTAGAACAATTAATCCATTTACTTTGTGTTTTGGAAACATTCCTTTCTGTGGACTGTTGAGGACTCTCAGAGGCATTCCCAGTAAGGACCATCAAATGTTGAAAATGGCGTAAAGAATTGTGAGGCTTGTTGTCTGAATGGCCTGAGACTCAAAAGTTATAGCTTTGTCCCTATTACATGT
>JADBJO010002058.1:80000-90000 GCA_016801955.1 Conus betulinus
TGGTCTAGGACCCGGCTCATTCTTGACGCTTCTATAGCTGTCTCTGTCTGTCTGTCTGTCTGTCTGTCTGTCTGTCTGCCTGCCTGTCTGTCTGTCTGTCTCTCTCTCTGTCTCTGTCTCTCTCTCTCTCTCTCTCTCTCTCTCTCTCTCTCTCTCTCTCTCTCTCCTCCTATTTCCCCTCTCCCTTTCCTCTCCCGCAACCCAACCCTCTCCCTCCCCTCCACCGTTTTCCTTCTCCTTAACATGAGTGTCTGTCTCTGATTTTCCAACACTAAGCTGGATCGTCTGATGGGCAGGGCAAGAATATTGGGGCGGGGGGGGGGGGGGGGGGGGGGGGGGCGGGTACGGTAGGGGTTGTCACAAAGGAAGTGAGCCAGGCACGTGATCTACAAGAGAAGGAAGCACTTGTATGGAGAGACTGATGATAGGCTGCAGCTGATATTTGTAACGATTGATGCGTTCCTTGCTTGATAGGCGGCCATAGAGCCTCCCTAAAGGAGCGCGTGCAGGGCAGGAATGATGGTGGGGGTGGGGGTGACGGGTGGCGATAGGGTAGAGTAGGGTATAGGGAGTAGAAGGGGGGCGAGGGGGCGGCGGACATTTTTCTGATGCAATATCAGTTGCTGCTGCGTCCGTGTTTTAGCGAACAAACGCAGAAAAAAAAAATCACATCAGATGCAAACGTCAAAAACAGTTTTTAGAAACGAAGAAGAAAGAATGCGTTTTTATCCAGAGTGAAGAAGATGCACGTGCATTTTGTGTTTTGGTGGTGGAAAACATTCCGGCAAAATCACATTCCATCGCTAAAAGTCAGCACAGGCAAACTTGCGCGTTTAGGATGCGTTGATGGCTAGGGTTTTCACCGATAGGACGGCACAGTAAAGGATTGGTTGGTCTGCTGTATGCTGCTGCAATTGCCAGATATATCTAGCCTAACAGGTGAATATGACGATAAGCTGTTTTTTTTTTGTAAACTTCACATCATTCCTTAAGGATGTGTATCTTCAGCAACTTCAATTGGTAGCCATACAAGAATGAAAAAAAGGCCGGAAGCTTCTGCGGAAGAGATGGCAGATTGAGGGTTGGAGATGTTTTTGTCGTCATGAGCACTTTAAAAAGGGCGTAAACTTTGTGACTTTTTAATTTTTTTTAAAAAAATATCATTTTGGCATTACAATGCTGAAACTGATACGCCAATGATAAAAGACCCATCTGGTAACGCAGTAAAATTCGTCCGATACGGAGAGGGTTACATCAGAGGAACCAAGGTCTACCACTGTACCGCCGAAAGAAGGAGACAACAAATTACAAGAAAAAAGACACGGCGCGTTTCGACCTCTTTGGTCTTCTTCAGGCAAGACAAACAACACTTAAGAAAAATGAAACGAAGAACGAACAATCACTTATCTCCTCACACTGGGCATAAAAGGTATGTGAATCGGAAACCAAGTTTTCATTCCACATCTATTTTTGTGTCCAATTTGTTTACTTCTTTTTTTTTCAGGATGGACCCCCCCCCCCCCCCCCCCCCCCCCCCCCCATCTCCTACCCCTCCCCCCCTCCCCCGCCACTGTGGTGACAACCCTGATAATGTTCTGCGTGATCGGCTGGGTTTATACGAACTAAAGCAAATTAATGCCTTTCTGTTTGTTTGGTTTCTTTTTTTTTTTTTTTCCTTTAAAGATAATGAGAAACTCCGTGTGATCACTTCAGCTGACACAATGTGGATGACCTCGTCGTACGTAGGATCATGACGTCAGTTTTCAACCTGTACAATTTTGCGCATTCTATAAAGTGAAACGTTTCCTTAGTATTTTAATAATTAGACTCTGATTTTTTGTGTGTGTGTGCCTTTTTCCTATTTTTTGATAGCCCTAACATGGCTGTTTGCAGCCGGCTAGGCTGTAAGCAGTAGCAGATAAAGAAAACTGATCTTGCCCTGGCATAATGGGGAGAGAGGGGGAGTGGGTGGGGGAAGGGAAGTGGCGCAGGAGTACCATCTGACTTTGTTCGTCGGGTGTGTTCTTCTTTTATGAGATGCAACCAAAGATACACACACATACTCGAAGAAAGAATTAGAAAAAAGGCTTAGGACAAAGAAGAAACAAAAGGGCAGGCAGCAACAGATACGTAAAAAAGGATAGAATGAATAGCTAAAGAAGTGAAGGAAGAAAGAATAAAAGATAAAGACATGAAAAATAGAAATTTGATAGGGAAATACAATGAAATATTTTCAAAATTGCAAATGATTCAGCAATAATTAATATTTCCTTCGAAATATGACTTTTTTTTTGAGTGATAAAGGATGTTATTACCGAAGCAGTTCCAACATCCAAAGAATTTGGAACCAAGCCATTTGTGTAAATGTGCGGATATAGGCCATGTAGACGATCCATTGGGTCTTTGACGTGGGATTATGGGAATTATTGAGATACCCGTATGAGCTGATAATTTGATTCTGCTCTTCCACTCAAAGAGGATATACGAACACACACACACACACACACACACACACACACACACACACACACCACACACACACACACACACACGCCACTTACTTTTCTTTTGACTTGACGAGCCTTTATGGGTCGTCCCCTCCACAAGAACTCGCAGGTTGTCTACGCGCTGAGGGAGTTTAAAAAGCTCCGTGCTCTTTCATGCAGGGTTTAATCTCCTGTGATGTTTCTCTTAGCCTCGTCTGTGAACTCAGCAATGTGCAGTTTGTGTTCGTTTACGGCTACAGGGTGACCGCAAGAATGAAAGAAAGACGAAAGAAAGACGAATAGAACGGAAGAAAAAGAAAGGAAAAAAAAAAAAGCAGGAAAGAAAGAAGGAAGGAACGCGAAGTAATACAAGAAAAGGTCGGGAGCAAGAGAGAGAGGAGAGAGAAGAGAGAGAGGAGAAGAGAGCCACAGGAGAAGAGAGAGAGACGAGAGAAGGAGAGAGAGAGAGAGAGATGAGAGAGAGAGAGAGAGAGAGAGCGAGAGAGAGAGGAGAGAGAGAGAGAGGAGAGAGAGAAGGGAGAGGAGGAGGGAGAGAGAGAGGGAGAGGGAGAGAGAGAGAAAGAGAGGAGAGAGAGAGTGAGAGAGGAGTGGGGGAGAGAGAGAGAGAGAGGAGAGACCTCCACATTGAGAGAGAATAGAGGAGATAGAGAAAGAGGAGAGAGAGAGGAAGGAGAGAGAGATAGGAGACGGGCTAGACGACATGAGAGAGAACACAAAGATAGAATTGACGAAAAATAAACTAAGTAACGTAGAATTTAGAGAGAGGGAGAGAGAGAAAAAAAAGTAAAGAAATAAAACATTGAAAGAAAGAAAGGTAGAACTGAAGAAAGAAATTCAAACGGGAAGGAATTCAAGATAAAGGAATGGGGAAAAAAAAAAAAAGTGACAGACGGACAGAAGTGAAGACTGAACGAATGTTTCATAAACAAAACGACAAAACAAAAAAAAAACAAACTAACCAACCGGGGAAGAGTTTAAGAGAGACCCCTCCCACAACTGCACACTCCCCCCCCCCCCCCCCCCCCCCCCCCCCCCCCCCCCCCCCCCCCCCCCCCCCGCAAAAAGTATGACAACGAGGCAGGAAAAAAAGTGAAGAAATGAAAATTAAAAAAAAAAAAAAAAAGTTTCACGCAAAAGTATGGAAAAGAAAGAAGGAAGACAGGAATGAAAGAAAGACCAAAGAGCATAACAAACAAAGAGACAGAAAAACATAAAGAAAAAAAAATGAAGACTGAACGTCTCACCGATCAGACGGGAAGACGAAAAAAAGAACGAAAGAACGAAAGTGCGAAAAGAAAGATAGAAAGGAAGGAAGGAAGGAAGGAAGAAACAAACAAAAATCCAGCAGGAATTTAAGACACAGAGAGAAAAAAAACACCACAAACAAATGAGACAGAGACAGGAAAGAAACGCAGAACCTCCCGTGAAAAAACAAAAAAGGGTGAAGGATGAAAAAAAAAGAAAGAAAGGAAGAAAAAGAAGAAGAAAAGAAAGAAAAAAAACCTGTATTACAAAGTAAAAAAAAACAACAACAACAACAAAAAGACAGCCTTTCCTCTCTCCCCAGTGCTTGTAAAGCGAGTTCAAAGGAGACAAGACAGCCACAAAGACAAGATTCATGCACTCTGTATGGCAACGGGAACCAAGACATACAGAGAAACATCACACACAAACACGCCCTCTCAAAGCACCTCTAATCCCTCCTTCACTGTTCCCCCATAAAACCTTTATGAATCTACTCCTTCCTTACCCCCCCCCCCCCCCCCCCCCCGGCCTCCCTCCACCTCCACCCCACCTCCCCTCCAGGTTTGGCTACATGCTTCTTCAAGGCTGTGATGACCTCATGTACTGCTTGACTCAGCGTTCACCCTGGAGATCGTCTACGTGAGACTCCTTTCCGAAGAACGGTTCCAGGTCAGTTGACGACGATGACGACGACAGCAAACACGACGACGACAACGACGATGACAACGACAACGACGACGCCGAGGAAGAAGAAGAAAGAAAGAAAGAAAGAAAGAAAGAATAAGAAGGAAAAGGAGAGCAAGAAGAAGAAGAAGAAGAAAAAAGAAGAATGAATGAATGAATGAATGAATCTTTAATGGGTTGAGAATTAGGCTCATTGAAGGCCTTTTTACAATTCTGCCCAACAACAACTATAAATTGAAAGAAAAAAAAAAATAAAACCTACAAATTGAAAAAAAAAAAGAAGAAGAAAGAAGAACAAGAACAAGAAGAAGAAGATTAAGAAGGAGATGCTTAAATCCACGCACTGAGGCAAGTCCCTCAGCGGCCGCAATCACTTCCCCTTCCTAACGCTTACTCCCCGCTTCTCTCCACCCCTCCTCGCCCCCCCCCCCCCCCCCATACCCCCCGCCTCCCCTCTCGAACCATCTCACCTTCTTCCCTTCCCCCAGGCCCTGACCAATTAAAAAGACAACGATGCGATTCGGGGGGAGGGGTCCGTACCTCCTGATTGTGATGTGTTGAAGCGCTGTTTAGGGATTCGTGCCGATCAAAGAGTTGATGCTGTGCAAGGGTTCAGGAAGGGAGATACATTCGACGTAACTGGCGAAGAGCCACAGTGAATGAATGACCTTGCCGCGTTTACTTGAGTGCACACTGCATGGGCGTGCACACACACGGGAACCGCTGGGCATGTGTGTTCGCTCTCACGTACATACATGTGCATGCATGCCCAAACACACACATTCACACTCATAGATTATTGCGAGCGCGCTCACACGCGCACGCACATACACAGGTATGTTTGCATGCATACTGACTCTCTCTGTCTCTCTCTCTCTCTCTCTCTCTCTCTCTCTCTCTCTCTCTCTCTCTCTCTCACTCACACACATACTCACACACACATACACACATACGCGCACGCACGCATGCACACATGCCTGCTCCCCCCCACCCCCACACGCACACACACACACACACACACACACACACACACACACACACACACACACACACACACGCACACACACCTACGTGCAATGGCACGCATTCAGTCACTCTCCTCCAAGACACATTCTCTGGATCTGAACTCTATACGCGGCTGCTTTAGAAGGGAAAGACCGCCTCCCTCTCCCCCTTCCAGAGTCCCTAGCCCCTTGGCACAACAACACCTCTCCTCTCCTCCTTCGCCACACCACTGCTGTCTTTCCTTCCCCACCTTCTGTCCCCCCATTCTTCCCCACCTCTCCCTCCGCTCCCATGTAATACTGTGCCTACTGCCCCAAGCTGTTTCCAGCCTCATCTATTCCACTTGCAGTGGTACCTGACATATTCTACTTCCAGAAATTAGGTCTGTCTCTTTTCTCTCTTTCTCTCTCTCTCTCTCTTAACTCTCTCTCTCTTTCTCTTAACTCTATCTCTCTCTCTAACTCTCTCTGTCTCTCTCTCTTTTAACTCTCTCTGTCTCTGTCTCTGTCTGTCCCTCTCTCTCTCTCTCTCTCCCTCCCTCTCTCTCTCTCTCTCTCTCTCTCTCTCTCTCTCTCTCTCTCTCTCTCAGGAACAGCCATTTGTATCAGTTCAGCTGTCAGAACCCTCATAGTACTTCTTTGCGAGAAGGAATTCCCCAGAAAGGTGATCTGTTCACTAAGAGAAAGCGCTTCCTTGACCTATACTCTGGCAGAATGGTTTTCCTAGCTCATATGCTATCGTATTACATTGCTCGACGATGCCGTTATGTTTTGCGATTTTGCAAGTGCGAACACACGGAAACTACTGGTTGAGCGCACACGAGTCATTTTTGTTTGCAGCGTGTTGCACCATTACTTGACTTGTGGAGGTTCAGCAATGGTTACACAAGGGTTTCGCTGTAACAGAGTCTCACAATTCATTACAATTCATGCTGCTGCTTATGGTTCCGACGTGTACGCCCGCAAAGGGCAATATCAGGGTCTGTCACTTCGGTGAAGTCCACTCTCAACATAGATAATGAACAAAGGGAACGTAGACTATTAAAGCAGATTTACTTAAAAACACCCTAAAATTGCTTTAAAATGTTTCTACTGTGAAAACTTAGATCAGATGAAAAAATACCTATCGCTTTCAGAAACACAAAAAAAATCTACCACGATCAGTGAACTTGAAAAAAAAATTCATCATCATTCTCCATAACTGCTGATATTTTAAATACTTCTCCATCCGTCTCCATCAGTGTGTGTGTGTGTGTGTGTGTGTGTGTGTGTGTGTGTGTGTGTGTGTGTGTGTGTGTTGCGTGTGTGTTCGTTTGTCATTCTGTCTGTCTGTCTGTTCTGTCTGTCTGTCTGTCTCTCTCTCTCTCTCCTCTCTCTCTCTCTCTCTCTCTCTCTCTCTCTCCGTATCTCTCTCTTTCTCTATCTGGCCAACAGGAAAAAGACCGATTTTTCAAAAGTAGAGGAAGAGGAGAAAAAAAGAGTTTAGGTCACCAAGAAGTAGCCCGGTCTACCAGCAGCCTGTCTCCTGCCTTTCCTTTTGAAAGTGTCCCCCCACACTGTGATTCCAGAAATGTTATTATCCTCTTTCCCAATAGGAGGGAGAAGGAACCATACAGCTACTCGTTCTTCGACTGACACCCGGGGGTCAGCCTTCACCGTGACACAATCGTGTACTGCCGGACAGGTTCTCCTTGAGCATCCACCTGAAAGAGAAAAGAGCCGAGGCATACAGACATTCAGAGAGTGGAGAACACAAGGCATATTCACCACAACCCCTCCCCCTCTCCCTTCCCCTCCCGCTTTCCCCTTTCTACCACCTCCACCATATACTCTCTTAGTTTGCACCGTGTCCCATTTCTGTGATTGTCAGAGTGAGCGCATTGTCTCTGGAGAACGAGTGTGGAATCGTCTGAGGACAGCGTTACAGTTCACATAGACAAGACAGCGACGAGTTTGGAGTCATCTAGGGGCGTGGTGGAATACTTGCATGCGGGTTCAGCAACAAGAAATGTGTCAGATCTTTGCTGAGTTTTTGTAGCAGTTTGTCTGAATGTAGTCACACACACACACAGAGAGAGAGAGAGAGAGAGAGAGAGAGAGAGAGAGAGAGAGAGAGAGAGAGAGAGAGAGAGAGAGAGAGAAGCACCTTCCTGAAATTGTTTACTGCATTTCTGTGCACCAAGCCCATTTCTTGATGTTCCTCTGGGAACATACAAGCGTCTAAAGTCGATAACAGATTTTCTTTGGGGAAAAACAGTGATTGTCGAAGAAAAAAACAGCTATCATCTTGAAGAGTATAACTTTTTCCACCTGGATCACACTGTTTTCCCCCTTTTCCCAAAACGAAAAAAAAAAAAACCGTTTCCCCTTTTTTTCTTTGAGGATGACAATTGTTTTTCCCCCATCTGTCTCTTTCTCTGTCAGTCTGTCTGTCTGTCTGTCTGTCTCGCTCTCTCTTCTCTCTCCTCTGTCTGTGTGTGTCTCTCTCTCTGTCTCTCTGCTTCTGTCTTGAAGTAATTAGTGGCATTTCCCTTATTTTGAAGGAATCCCACCTCCATGACATGGGCATATGGCCTAGTTCATTAAATGTTCTGAGTTCTGCTTCTGTCTTTTTCTTCTCTCTCTTCCTCCCTTCCTCTCTCTCTCTTTCTCTTCCTCGGTATGAATGTGTATGTACGTGTGTATGTGTATGTGTGTGTGTGTGTGTGTCTGTATGTGTGTGTGTGTGTGTGTGTGTGTGTGTGTGTGTGTGTGTGTGTGTGTGTGTGTGTGTTGTTGGCCAGTTGGCCAATTCACAACGAGTCCATGTCTGTATCCAGTCACCAGCCTGCGGCAAAACACCAAAGCTATCGCTTCACCATCGATCTCCCTGCTTGGGACCGCTTAGCGTTTGTCCTCTGCCGAGTGTGTTGAGTTTTTGTTTTGTTTGTTTGCTTGTTTGTGGTTTCTATTCTGATTTCAGCCCGCCTCCTTTTCCTTCTTGCGACGGCCACCAGGTCAGGTTAGTCGTATAGTGTAGTAGTGAAGATATATAGAATATTTGGGTCCGGAAACACACGTATTTTTCTGTGTTTGTTCATCTGCCTCTCTGCCAACCCCTTTCCCTGTCCCCACCCCCTTCCTGCTCTTCTCTTTCTCACTCACTTGCTCACTATCTCTCTCTCTTTTCTCTCTCCCTTCTCCTCTCTCACCCTATCTCCCTCCCTCCCTCTATCTGTTTGTCTGTCTGTCTCCCATCGCCCCTCTCTCACTATCTCTCTCTCTCTCTCTCCCCCCTCTCTGTCTGTCTGTCTGTCTGTATCCTCCCCCTGTCATCAGTCTGTCTATTAGTCTGCCTGTCTTTCTGTCTGTGTCTCTGGCTTTGTATTCCACGTTTATAATTATAATTCAGTTACATCAGATTTGTTTGTCAGTTTTCATTTGTCACCCCTTTCCCTCACTTTACTCTCTCTCTCTCCATCTCTCTCTCTCTCTCTCTCTCCCCCTGTGTTAGTGCACGCGCTTGCGCATGTGCGTGCACGCGCACGCACGTGTGTGTGTGTGTGTGTGTGTGTGTGCGCGCGTGCATGCGCGCACGTGTGTGTGTGTGTGTGTGTGTGTGTGTGTGTGTGTGTGTGTGTGTGTGTGTGTGTGTGTGTGTGTGTGTGTGTGTGTGTGTGTGTGTGGTGTGCGTTGCGCGCGCGCACGTGCACGTGTGTGTGTGTGCTATGAGTGTGTGGTCTCTCATTCTGTGTGTGTGTGTGTGTGTGTGTGCGTGCGTGTGTGTGTGTGTGTGTGTGTGTGTGTGTGTGTGTGTGTGTGTGTGTGAATAGAATAGAATAGAATAGAAATCGTATAGTGTAGTTATTGAAGATATTTAGAATATCTGGGACCAGAATTGCACTTGCTTTTCCGTGTTGCGTTCGTCAGTCTCTCAACCTCTAGTTCCTTGTCTTCATCTCCACCTCTCTATCCTCTTTCCCCTTCACACACACACACACACACACACACACACACACACACACACACACACACACACACACACACACACACACACACACACACACACACACACACACACACACACACACACACACACACACACACACACACACACACACACCACACACACACACTCACACTCACTCTCTCTCTCTCTCTCTCTCTCTCTCTCCATCTCTTTTCTCTCCCCTGTCCCTCCCTCTCTGTCTCTACTGCACCCTCTCTCACCCCCCTCCTCCTCTCTCTCTCTCTCTCTCTCTCTCTCTCTGTCTGCCTTCAGCCCATTTCTTAGTCTGCCTGTCTGTCTGACTTGGTATCTTTTGCTTATAATGATAATTCAGTTACATGTAATTTGATCCTCAGTTTTACCTTTCTCTCCTTTCCACCATTTTCATCTCTCTATCTCTCTCTCTCTCTCTCTCTCTCTCTCTCTCTCTCTCTCTCTCTTGTCTTTCTTTCTCTGGCTGTCTGTCTGTCTGCCTGTCTAAGGTAAGGTAAGATAATGTTGCATATAGCTCAGCCGACCGCAAAGGCCCATATCAGGGCTGTCACCGTTTGTTTGTCTATCTGTCTGTCTAT
>JADBJO010002058.1:95000-100000 GCA_016801955.1 Conus betulinus
TTCTCTCTCTCTCTTCTCAACTCCTTACTCTTTCTCTCTCTTCTCCACCCCTTACTCTTTCTCTCTCTTCTCCACTCCTTACTCTTTCTCTCTCTTCTCCACCCCTTACTCTTTCTCTCTCTTCTCCACCCCTTACTCTTTCTTCTCCACACCTTACTCTTTCTCTCTCTTCTCCACCCCTTACTCTTTTCTCTCTCTTCTCACTCCTTACTCTTTCTCTCTCTTCTCCACCCCTTACTCTTTCTCTCTCTCTTCTCCACCCCTTACTCTCTCTTCTCCACCCCTTACTCTTTCTTCTCCACACCTTACTCTTTCTCTCTCTTCTCCACCCCCTTACTCTCTCTTCTCCACCCCTTACTCTCTCTTCTCCACCCTTACTCTCTCATTCTCCACCCCTTACTCTTTCTCTTCTCCACCCCTTACTCTTTCTCTCTCTTCTCCACTCCTTACTCTTTTTCTCTCTCCTCCCCACCCCTTACTCTTTCTTCTCCACACCTTACTCTTTCTCTCTCTCCTCCCCACCCCTTACACTTTTTCTCTCTTCTCCACCCCTTACTCTTTCTCTCTCTTCTCCACCCCACAATGTCCTTCATGTTCACACTCACCCGCACCCCACCACCAACCCCACCCCGCTTTGCCCGCCACAAATCCAATTTTCTCTTTAGTGTTTGGACTCGTTGTTATGTAAACCGTCTGTCAATATTGATCATAATGATCGCGTGATAATAATGTAGACTATCATGAGATCGAGAAAAAGGAAAAAAAGAAATGTCAAGCCTTTGTATCTTTGTTGCCATCTCACTTCCTTCTTTTTCTTTATTTGCATTTAGCGAATACCATCTTGGAAACGAGAAGTAGATTTTCCCCCTTTCTTCTTTCTTTCTGTTTTTTTTTTTTCTTTCTTACTCTTCTTTTTTTTTCTCTCTCTCTCCAAATACATCTCTAAACATGGGAAATATTTTTTTCTTTCTTTCTTTCTTCCTGTACTTTTTCTTCCCCCTTTTTTTTTTATTACTTGATTATTTAATTTATTTTTCTTTCTTTGATTCGTTGCTTTTGTTTTTCCTTTTTCCGTTTATTTTCTCCTGTCTTAGTTTGTTTCCTCCCCTATTTTCTGCCTTTTATCTTTCTTGCTGACTTGTTTTTACTGTCTGCCCTTCTGTCCCCCCTTTTCATGTATAGATTTCCATGTGTAATATCATTTTTATTCATCAATGTTTTTTTCAGTTCAGTTCCAATGTAAATAGTATTTCATTATATGCAAAACACGCTTCCCGCAGCTTGTTGTTGTTGTTGTTGTGTCGATGATGATGATGATGATGATGATAATGATGATGATGCTGATTCGAAATAAGTTGTGAAGGTTGGAAGGTAGAAATAATAACAATAACAAAACAAACAAACAAACAAACAAGAGACCTCATGCGCACGTAACTTCAGACTCTTTGGTCTGAATCTTTGATGAGACATCTCCACCAGACATGAATGAATGTATGGATGTGATGGATACATGGTGGGATGCATGGTTAGATAGACAGGTAGGCAGTCATGTGGGATAGATAGATAGATAGTAGGCAGTAGATAGATAGATAGATAGATAGATAGATAGATAGATAGATAGATAGATAGATAGATAGATAGATAGATAGATAGATAGATAGAGATAGACAGACAGACAGACAGACAGACAGACAGGCAGGCAGACACACAGACAGACAGACAGATAGATAGACAAATGGAGAGAGAATGAAATGCAGGAGAGTGATGAGGATTTGATTTACGTTTTTCACCTTTTTTTGTCGTGTTTTTGTCACTTGTTTGTTTCTCATTTCTTTTCCACTGCTCAGGACCGTCTGTGCATACAACGGTCCTTTCCTACAGAAGTAGATATTGCTGGAACGTCCTGCTTAGAAAGAAAATTAAATGAGGAAATTTGACCTGAAATGTTTCTAACCATGAGTACTGGCGTTGGACAGACGTGATGACGCCCTCCGGAAGGGAGGGTGGGGGCGCTCACTCACGCTGGCTCAGCAAACCAACCAAGCAACTATTGTCGTCAGCAGGGGGCTAAGAAGTGGTGGTACCCTGCGTATGTAGGATCAGAACAGGCGCCACTGAACACAAGGAAAGTGACTGTCGACCGCAGCAGTGCAGTGTCTGCTCTGGTGGGTTGCCTCATGACAACAATGCCCGGACTCTCCATGTGGATCACTGGTGCCGGGTCTGCCGACAGGGCAAGTCAGGGTGTGACTGAAGACGACGAGGAGCCAGGAGGAGTGGAGGGAGGGGTAACACACCACAGGAGCAGCACAGATCATTAGACAGGGGACAAAACAGACAGCTGTAGAAAGATAGATTACACGAAACATTCTCTCTCCCCCCACCCTCCGCCCTCCCACCACCACCCCCATCCCCACAAATAAAGCTAAACAAAGATACAACGACCGAAACGTTTCTTTTCGGAAAGTAAGCTACAGAGATGTGTAATGTCGAAGACAAGCCATACCATACAAAAAAAGGGCAAAAGAAGCATGTATCGCCACGTATTTTTTTCCTTTCTTTTTTCTTTTAAACAGAAAAAAAATCTAAAGAAAGAGATATTGTCTCCCTTTCTATTTTTTCATGGATTTCTTGCCTACCATCCTGACATGTTTGGTTCCCCCTCCCCCCTCCCCCTAGTTTCTGCTCTTGCTGTTTAATTTTTTTTTTTCAGATATCAAAAAAAAAAAAAAAAAGAAAGAAAGAAAGAAAAGAAAACAAACACAAAAAAGAAAAAAGAAAACACTCACCAGGCCACTGACTGACCCAATGATATTTCATGTAGGCTGTTACTATCATCAGAAACTCTAATTGAGTTCCGTATAAAAAAAAAAAAAAAAAAAAAAAACCACCAATAGTCTCGTCGAGAAAACCATGATCACAAATGCTTTCACGTGCAACCAAATAATTATCACCCATATTGTTGCTTCATTATCACTCATTGTCTTGACTTTTTGGACTGATGCGACGTTCAAACGTGTCAGCATGTAAACCGTGATTATGAATCATGACAACAAACAAACGACGCATTTGACACAGAAGCAATGACTCACGTGCCAGTCGACTAATATTATTCCATTATTACACCGACCATCGACAATCAGAATTCTGCTTTGCAAATATGCAGTAGTGCCCTGGAGACGTCGGAAATATTAACTTATAATTAACTTTTGTCACTGGACACGACTTAGTCGAGTCACAGTTCAGTTCATTTTTTTTTTTCTTTCTTCCTTTGTTTGTATGTTTGCTTTCTTTGTTTTCTAATTATTAGTCTATCGCTTACACAGCGTCAAAACAGTAGATATGTTTTCACGTGAAGAAAGTGATATATACTACTTGCATGTGAATGTAGAAATTATCTCTGTTTTTGATGGAAGTTACTGTTTGCATCATATAAACAAGAATTATGACTTTTTGAAGCAGATAAACTCCTGTAATTCCAGCTTACCTTTCGTTTTCCGATCAAGAAAACGCGGGGGGGGGGGGGGGGGGGGGGGGGGGGGGGGGGGGGGGGGGGGGGGGGGGGGAGAGAGAGAGAGAGTGTGTCACGCAGTCGTGCGTCGCGAGCCAAACTCAACATCGGGGTGTGTGTGTGTGTGTGTGTTTCGCACTCCGCTGCGCGAACAGAACCCTCCCATCTCTGAAGAGAGTTCTGTTAGAGACCTGGTCTGTCCAAGGAAGCGAGGGTGACATAGAGATGGACGAAAAATAATCTGTGAACGTTGCTGACTTTGGTGGAAGAAAGGAGTGGTGCTTTCATTATTTTATAACTCATGCTTCATTCCCTTTCGCACCTAAAACAGCAATTTAATTGATTTTGTGTGGTGTCGGTCCAGCGACTTGCAATACAATATTCCTTTTGCCGCTTTTGGGGGGGTATGGAGAAAAGGGTGTGTTTAAAGCAACAACAGGAAAAGGAAAACAAGCCAAAATAAAACATAATCTGCTAGTCAATGCTGACACAGACCAACAATTTACAACACTTGAGATAATCTAATATAGCACACACACAGTGGGCCATAGAGAGAGAGAGACAGACAGAGACACAGAGATCCGCCCATGTCGATTTGACGATCGTTTGAAATCGCTTCTCCCCCACCTCACCTGTCATATGCCCATCACCCTACGCGTTCAGAAAAATTGAGTTTTATTAGGATTGTGTTCCAGGCTTGTCGTGAAAGCAGTATATATATATATATATATATAAAATGCTGAACAATTAGTAGTGGGGGAAAACAAGTGCAGGTAAACAATTCTTCCATCATTATAATAATGACTTGGCAAAGATTTGAAATTGAGAGGAAAAAAAAAAATAAAATTGAAGATGAAGTAAATTGGAAAATGTATATGATGAATATTTAAAACCCTTCACTAGCTGCATGAGGAAACTATCGCATTCCCTCTCAAAGTCAGATCTATATGTATCGTCTGCTCCGAGGCCTTTCGTCCGCTGGATCGGACTCATCAAGAGACACGGCTGATTGTGTCTGTGCTCTTGGCGTCAGATAGAGACACACCACAGTCCATAATTATGTGGTGTTCCGACCTCCAAGGGTTCGAAAAAGAATCCAACAGCACCCCCAAAGCAGCCAGCGAAAAGTAGAAGTATTAAACAAAACGAAAGTATGGAGAGAAAAAAAGTTGTTGAAAACTAGAAACATTACGCAAACAGTATAAAATGTAAGGGACAATCTTTGAGCCTATGCTTGAGGATCCATTTAAGGATGCAGGGAGATCAAAAGATATGGAACAGTCTGAGTGGTCAGCTCTGCCGTTCAACAACCCAAGCATTGTCAGTGGCTAAGAATTGTGCAGAACAACCTTTGAAGATGAAGACGACGACGGATTGATGATGATGATGATGTTGATGATGGTGTTGATCATGAGGAGGGAGAGAAAGAGGAAGAGGATGTAGACTAGGAGGCGGAGGAGGGAGTTGTAACCCTGTGGTGATCGATGTT
>JADBJO010002058.1:105000-110000 GCA_016801955.1 Conus betulinus
CGTCAGGGATCAAAGTTAGTTTGACA
This sequence comes from Conus betulinus, assembly GCA_016801955.1. Lineage (NCBI taxonomy): Eukaryota > Metazoa > Mollusca > Gastropoda > Neogastropoda > Conidae > Conus > Conus betulinus. The sequence goes on from JADBJO010002058.1 coordinate 105,027, forward strand.
CAAAACACCTGAATAATCTATGTAAATGCCCAGTAAACACACAAGCAAGCGGATTCATCATTCAAACAAATCTAGCTTTAACGTTGAACAGAAAGAGGCTCTTTTTTTCCACGAGAGGTGACCTTTTGGGATTTTAAGCAAAGGCCTCTGTCGGAAACCGTTTTGGATAACTTCCCTTGGTAATGTTTATGGCACGGTAGTAGTATTATACCGTTTTAAAAATTTTGAAAAGACGAAAGTTCTCATAACCTTTTGGCCTTCGCAGCAACGAACTGTCAAAAGTGCATGGTGTCTGAAAATGGCTTAATAGAAGGCGGGGCCTGCCCCTCTCTTTTCTGTCGCCTTTTACATTATCTGAACTGATTCAAGTACCCGATCATTGCTGGGTGGTGGGTGGACGGAGAGGGTTTTCAAGTCACAAGCAAGCAAGCAAGCCAGCCAGCAAGCAAGCAAACAAGCAAGCAAACAAACACAACAAAAAAAGATGTTGTTTTGCTATTATCATCAACATTTCATGATTATGATCATGACCATTACTATGGGTATTAACATAACTGTGTACTCTTTCCTATCCTCTTTCTTGTTCTTTTTTTTTGTTCTTATTTGTTCTTGCTCTTGTTGTTGTTGTTGTCGTTGTTGTTGTTGTTGTTGTTGTTGTTCTTCTTCTTCTTCTTCTTCTTCTTCTTCTTCTCATTATAACTATCATCATTGTCACAGTTATTATCTTCATATCGTCGCCACTATTTCTGATGCGACTATTACAATGTTGTTTAACCATCTTTTAAACCTTCTCCTTCCTCCCCTTCTGTCTGTATAGTTATCATTAATACTGCAATTACTATTATCACATTATTACTAAAAGTAGTGGTAGTAATCCTCTCTTTATTATCATATCATTATTTTTCAAAGACTTTCGTATCGTTTTCCTTCCAAACAGCCTCATTTGTACTCCACCTCCATTCTGCGCGCCAAATCTTAGGAATTAAGTGATTGTTCGAGCTTCATTTTCATTGTCCTAAACGTTGGTTGTCTTTTTTCCTGAGGAAGACTGAAGAGGGTGAAACGCTTCGAGTTTGCCTTGTAAATTGCGTTCGTTTCTTTCAATTGGAGGCATGGCAAATTCTTTTTTAAGCTTGTTTGAATTTCCATCTGCAGTCACCTCACTTTGAAACAAAAAAAAAATACAAAATAATCCGACCCCACGAGTGGTTCGCACTCGCAACCATCAGTTCCACAGGCGGACACTCTAACCATTTGACCAAGGGCTCCTGAAACCAGCTTAAAGTCGACATGTATCGAAGGCGATGGAGCAGAAGGAAGATGCAGTAGGTAAATACCAAAGTCACCAACTCCCAATTGGAATGAAGTTAACATAATAAGACAGATCACTTAGTCAGTGACTATGAACATATTCCAAAACAGAGGAGATGGAGATGAAAAAGAGATAAAGGTTAATTTTTTTTAACAATCTAGGGTCTATGTCAGCTTCTTTTCAATAAATGAAGATTAATTGTGCACAATCTCGAGTTTATTTCAGCTTCTTTTCAATGAATAAATATTGATTTTGAACAATCCATGGTCTGTTTCAGCTTTTTTCAATGAAAGTCTACTTCCTCAACCTAAGAACAAGAATGTCACAGATGAAATCTTTCAGAATTTTATCAAGCCATTAATTTCTGTCCCTCTGCATTAAAAATAGCAACATCCTCCCATTGGTAGGTCATGCCTTCGACATGCTTATTGTCGATGACGTCAATCCACCTACCCCTCACCACCACCAGAGGAAGGTGTAGGGGAAGCTGCCTAACACTGGTCTGACACAAACAAAACAAACACTACGTGTAGATGGACAGCGAAGATGACGGCGACTGGGATGCTGGCCAGCAGGATATGAACGAACAATGGTCTGTCTGCCAATGTGTCACCGTACCACTTAGCCAAATAGGCACCCTCTGGCGTGGCTTGCGAAACAAGCACAATCCCTAATCCATTGATCCAGCCGTTTTTTTTGTTGGTTTTTTTTTTTTTTTTTTTTTTTTTAAACTCGTTTCGTTTTAAAGTTGCCACTCAGGGTTTTTTCCCCCAACCCTTCCTCTGATCGATGATTCCATGAAATGAGTCTCTGGAGAAAGCGACAAGAACGACAACTCAAACCCAGCTAATGGATCGCTTGAATTTGCATGGCCCCTGGCCGCAGTGGTGTCGGCGTCTTTTATCTGGATAGACGATCGCTACAAAAGAAAATCCATGCTATTCTCGTCCCCCAATGGGTTTCAGTTAGAGAGAGAGAGAGAGAGAGAGAGAGAGAGAGAGAGAGAGAGACAGACAGACAGACAGACAGAGACAGAGATACAGACAGACAGACAGACAGACAGACAAACACACAGAGGGAGACAGCAGGAGAGAGAGAGAGAGAGAGAGAGAGAGAGAGAGAGAGAGAGAGAGAGAGAGACAGACAGACAGAGAGAGAGAGAGAGAGAGAGAGAGAGAGAGAGGGGAGGCTGCTGGGATGTGGAGGGGGTTAGAAGCGAATCATAGAGATCATCACAACTTCTTTAAAAAGGTTTAAAGAGGGTGAGGGGTGGAGATGAAGGGAAGGGGGTTGAGGAAGAGTGCATTTATCTTGATTAGTTGTTTCATTGTCCTCAATGTTGTTTATCTTGCCTGAAGACCAGACAGGTTGAAACGCGTCATGTGTGTGTGTCTCGTAATTTGTTTGATTCATTTAGATGCACTGTAAATTTTCTTTTAAGCTCGTTTCAATTACTACTTACAGTCATCTCACTTTGAAAACAAAAATAGAAAGTAATCCAACTCCATGAGTGGTTCGAACTCACGACCACCTGGCTCCATAGGCCAACGCTCTAACCATTTGACCACGGGCTCCTTAAGCCAGCTTAAAGTCCACGTGCATCAAAGGCAATGGGGGCAGAGGGGGAGATATGGTAGGTAAAGGCCAAAGTCTCCATCTCCCAATCGGAATGAAGTTGATATAACTGGACAGATCACTTAGCCTGGTGACTACGAAAATATTTCGAAAAAAAGAGACAGAGATGAAAAAATTAATAAAGATTGATTTTGAATAATCTAGAGTCTATTTCAGCTTCTTTTCAATGAAAGTCTACTTCCCCATCCTCAATAAGAAGAACATAACAATGCCACAGACAAGATCATTCAGAATTGTATTCAGCCATTACTTTTTGTCCCAGTGCACAACTTTTGATTGGTAGGTGATGCCTTGGCATTCTTATTGTCAATGACACAAACCCACCTACTCCTCACCACCACCAGAGGAAAGTGTAGGGGAACCTGCCTAACACTATACTGACAGATGAAACAAACACCACTTGCAGATGGACAGTGATGATGATGCAACTGATGATGCTGCATGCATATCAGCAGGGTTCGAACACGTTGACAGTCTGTCTCCCAACATATCGCCCTACCACTTGGCCAAATGGGCACTCTCCTGTATGGCTAGCGAAACAAGCTCAGTCCTTAATCCGTTGATCCAGCCATTTTCTGAACTCGTTTCGTTTAAAGTTGCCGCTCAGTGTTTTTTTTGTTTGTTTTTTTGTTTTTTTTTTTCCACCCTTCCTCTGATCGATTATTCCATGAAACGAGCCTCTGGAGAAACCGACAAGAACAACTCTAACCCAGCTAATGGATCGCTTGAATTTGCATGGCCCCTGGGCCGCAGCGGTATCGGCGTCTTTTATCCTGGATAGACGATCGCTACACAAGAAAATTCCATGCTATTCTCGTCCCCTAATGAGAGAGAGAGAGAGAGAGAGAGAGAGAGAGAGAGAGGAGAGCAGACAGGACAGACAGACAGACAGAGATAGGCAGCGAAGCGAAGAGGTGTGGAGAGGGTTAGAAGCGAATTATTACATTCATCATACCTTCTTTTAAGAACTATAAAGAGGGCGAGAGGTGAAGGTGAAGGGGGGGGGGGGGGGGGGATGAGGGAGAGGGTAATAATCTTGATGGGTTGTTTCATTGTCAGTTTTAGTTAGCAGATTTTTTTGCTTTTGTTTAGATTGTGAAATGGATTGGTGTGCTTAACATGCGTTTTGCTCGCATTTGCCTTTTGTATTCTCTCCTCTCTCTCTTTCTCTGTGTGTATGTGTGTGAGTGCGTATGTGCGTGCGTGCGTGCGTGCGCGTACGCTCGGGCGCGCGCGTGTGTGTGTATGTGCGTGTGTGTGTGTTTATTTTTTTGTCTATCTGTCTGTCTCTCTGTCTATCTGTGTGTATGGGTTTGGAAGGGAAGGGGGGACGGGGCTACAGTGATTTCGTTAGACGTCGTATCGCCCTGTTGAGGGTCGATAAAGCATTTGATGAGACCGGTGGCTGACCTCTACCCTGCCTGCCCTCCCTCTTCCATACTGTCCCTCCCAACTACCCCCACCTTTCTCTCCTACATCTGTCAACTTACCCCCACCCGCCCCCCATCCCCGCCCCCCCATCCCATCTTCCTTGTACACCTCTGCCTCCCTCTCTTCCCCACCTTGAAACTCCTATTTTCGAAAATCTCACGACAACCCGTGCTTGTTCTTACAAAACCATCGAGTTTTTTGTTTGCTTGTCTGTCTGTCTGTCTGTCTGTCTGTTTGTTTGTTTTTTGCATTGTTGTTGTTGTTGTTGTTTTTGTGCAATGTTGATCCGTCTAAAAGTGTATGAACACCTTTGTTGAAAAAAAGTGACGCAGATTCGACGCAGATTCGACTGAATAACACTGGAAGCGACTGATTATAGCACCAGTGGCAGCTCTTCAAAACGGCTCTACCCAGGTAGGCAACCCGTTGTGCAATGAGGGCGTGGGCTGTCAGGGGTTAGAGCTTGGTTTCTAACCGAGGACAGGCGCAATGCAAGTACTCGTAATACTGTAAATATAATGATAATGATGATTGAATGTACATTGGCCGTCGGCCCATCACAACTGGATAGTTTTTTTAGAACAACAAGAGACAGT
>JADBJO010002058.1:117500-137500 GCA_016801955.1 Conus betulinus
CTCCCACTTTTCTCGCCCCCCTCCCACCCCCCACCCCCTGCTCTTCTTTCTCCCCATACCAGCCCAGAATGTTATTATGTGTATGCTTCGTTATTTTCCGCAACCCCCTACCCTCCCACTCTAACAACTTTTTTTACCTCTGTAAACAACAAACGCTGCTTCGACCCCTCCCCTCCCCCCCCCCCCGCTCCCCCCCATTCCCCATCCCTGACCCTGTCTCCGCCTCCCCCCTCCCCTCACTCTTCTGCCCACTCCCACGCATTCTGGCATCCTCTACCCCCCCTCCCTCCCCCCCCGCTTCCCTCACCACCACCACCTTCCATACATCACCCGATGAATGGACTAAGTGATCTGCCTCATGTGTCTGTAGATACGTTCGTTTGGTTCGCGTGTGTGTTTTTGCGTGCTGCGTGCGTGCGTGTGTGTGTGTGTGTGTGTGTGTGTGTGTGTGTGTGTGTGTGTGTGTGTGTGTGTGTGTGTGTGTGCACGTGCCAGGGCGAAGAGAGAGAGAGAGAGAGAGAGAGAGAGAGAGAGAGAGAGAGAGAGAGATGAATGTGTGTGTGTGTGTGTGTTTGTGTGCGTGTGTGTGTGTGTGTGTGTGCGTGCGGCGCGTGTGTGTGTGTGTGTGTGTGTGTGTGTGTGTGTGTGTGTGTGTGCGTGCGTGCGTGCGTGCGTGTGTGTGTGTGTGTGTGTGTGTGTGTGTGTGTGTGTGTGTGTGTGTGTGATCAAGGTCTGAATTCCCCAAATTCCCCCATCCCCATCACTGCCAAAATCCCCTTGCCTGTTAACGAGGTTTTAGGGGCAGGCAAATAAGGGCTGGAGAGGACCGACTTGTCTTTTGGAGCGGAAAAAGAGAATTACGTCAGCATCCTAACGAAGAACGAGCTAAACTCATTGTGTAAAAAAAGAGAGAGAGAGAGAGAGAGAGAGAGAGAGAGAGAGAGAGAGAGAGAGGCTAGAATGGGAAAGAAGGGCAGCCGGCGAGGGAGAGATGGCGGGGTTGGCGGGGTTGGGGGGGGGGGGGGGGGGGGGGGAGGGCGGTTAGAAGATAGGTGTAGCGTTCACCTCCTGATATAAGGGCGATAATGCTGATGGCGATCACAATCTCAGATGAACCAACACGACGTAGGCTAAATCACTAGAACTGCGCCAGAGAGAGCGCCGATACCTTCCGCCCAGGTCCAACAGTCCTTACAAACACACACACACACACACACACACACACACACACACACACACACACACACACACACACACACACAGAGACACACACACACACACACACACACACACACACACACACACACACACACACACACACACACAGAGTCAGACACACGCACGCACACACAGACACAGACACACACACACACACACACACACACACACACACACACACACACACACACACACACACACGCACACACTCACACACACACACACACACACACACACACACACACACACACACACTGACTCCGAGAGAGAGAGAGAGAGAAAGAGAGGGAGAGGGTTACCGCACCCTCTGTGGCCCTACTCTAACAGGATTGTCCTTGGTTTGCATTGCTCCTTTCCACCAAGTTTCATTACAATCAGTTCCATCGTTTGTGCGTAATCTTGCAGGAAGGAAAAATAAACAAACTTATACAGACACGGGCGAAATCATACCGCGCGTGTCTGGCGTGATTAGTCAATGATTTCAAAATCATCGAGGTAAGTTAGGTTTGATTCAGACTTCACGCACAGCCAAGGCCGAGGTCTCCAACGACCAGTGAGAGAACATGAAAAAAAATAAAGGTAAAGAAAAAAGGTACTTTTCAGGGAATCCTTCAACGGTTCGTGCTGTAAGCACTTGGTCACGAAGTGAAGTGTTGAGGTTGTTTCTTGTTGTCACAAGAAACCTGCCAGCTTCCCCTACAACCTCAGCACTTCACTTCGTGACCAAGTGCTTACAGCACGAAACGTTGGAGGATTCCCTGAAAGCTACCTTTTTTCTTTACCTTTATTTTTTCATGTTATACGGGAAAAGGTACAGCAGTCACATTTCTTCTACAATGAGAGAAACGTTACTATTTTGGGAGTGCGGGGACGACGAAAATAAAGCCGAGGACTCTAACGACCACTCTAACGAGTGCGAGGAGGGCAAATGTAAGGTCGAGGACCCCAACGACCAATCAAAGGCCGTTACTATTTTGGGTGTGCGTGGATGACCAGTTTTTTAGGCCGAGGACCCCAACGACCAAATCAGAAGCCGTTACTATTTTAGGAGTGCGTGAAGGACAAGTGTTTAGGCCGAGGACGCAAACGACCAGTGGTGAGTAAAAGAAATGGAAAAAGAAAGGGCATGGCTAAGGCAGGGACAGTAGTGGAGAGGACCAAAGGGAGCAATGGGGAAGGGGAGGGAGAGGCGAGAAAAAAAAAAACGTGATGGAGGTATCAAAGTAGGCTAATTGAGTAGAAGAGGAGAAGTAATTTACCAAAATAAGAGTTACGTCATTTAGGCATAATCATGCTTAATGTGCTGCACAGATACAACAAAAACCGATCTGAAAAAGCAGCAGTATTCTTCCAGTTAGCAGATGATTCCGGTAGATCAGGCAAATGACATCTACATTGCTCTATCCCTCTTCATTTGCCCCACCCATTCTTTGCCCTTTTGTCTGTATGTACTGTTTAGTCACATACTGAAAGATACAGGCGATTACCTTTCTTTATCATCATCATCATCATCATCATCATCATCATCATCATCACGCGCTGCCTTTGCAAAAATTTGTGCAGTTCTGTAACATGTCAGGCCAAACATCTCCATCTGCTACGAGGATCAGTATCAAACGGCAAATCTGCGATCAAATCAAATCTGTGATTATCATGAATTTTCCACTAGGAGTGAACATTGTAAAGCTACAGCTAATACGCCACTGATACCGTCCATGAAACATATTATTGTGGAATGTTTAAGTTTTCTAATAATGTAAACATTGACTTTTTTCTGTAATCTTTTGAGAAAAAAAGCACATAAAAAGTAACTCTTCGCCTGCACATACTATTACTCCCCTTGGCGAGGAAAAAAAGTAAATTTTCGCTTATGAGGTGACTTTGTCACATAGATCATTCAAAAAAAAAAAAAAAAATCTGGTTTACCTACCGACCGTCTTTGACTTTTATCTTATATTGCAATAAACACGCCACCACCACCCCCCGCCCCTTCCCCCTCCTCATGTTTTAGTGTAGATCCGGATCCGGGATCTATTTGATGTTAGAAAAAGTCTAAATTCTCCTGAGTCCATTAGTAATCTGGAAAAGAAATTGCCGTTTTTAGGTAGTGAGGGCTAATGTGGATTTTGACCTCTGCATATTCTCATAGAAACCTTGTATAATACAATCTCATTTAGAAGTGTTTTAAAAAAAAAAAACAAAACTTTCTCTCGATCCAGCCTGATATATAGAGAGAATGGGATCAGTGCCCCCCGCCATTGGTCAGTTGGAGTCCCGTCGTGCACTTCCTGTTTATCTGATCAGCTCTGTGTCTAGTTCTTGTTCACGGGTTGGCTGTCTTTACGACACACTTCACAGCTGATAGTCAAAGTGAAAAGCTTGAAGAAGCGCACACGGTGATTTACGCGTCGGCAAAGGCTACATGCAGACAATAGGCCGCCCTCTGTGAATGTCGGGAGAGAAGAAGCTGGCGTGCGCAGTTACCTGAACGGGCGGGCCGGCCAGTTGAACAGTTCCATTGCTAGGAGATGGATATCTAGCTGGGCAAGCGACACTTGCCAAGCAAGTGAGAATTTTCGCCATTTTGTCGCTGTGAAACACTTCTATGTAGTATTTGTTTCTTCACTTTAGCATGCCTAACAAGGAATTTTTCACCCATGGTTCGTGAATCTTTTTTTCTTGCAAGCGAATCAATAGTAACCATTCACAAAGCTGAGTTTAAACAATAGTTTTATTTCAATTAATATTGAATTGAAAAAAAATCACTCGATTTCATTTCAATGAAAATAAGAAAAAAAAAAAGAACCTGAGCAAAAGAACAAGACTTTGTCAAAGGCGAATACTAGTGAAACGAGAAGAGATACCAATCCTCTCCCAGTGACATCTTTGATCAAACACAAGCTTTGCATAAGACGAACGTCTGCAGAAAGTTGGTTACAACAGCTGAGGTAGTTTTCACTGTCACGTATTGTGGACCAGAAAATCCATTGTCATGCTGTTTATTCTTGTTCAGAACACGATCTGTATTGGAAAAGTGTCAGTTTTTTTTTTTTTTGGCTTTGTTTTCTTTTGTTTCTTGGTTGTTTTCTGTGCTCTTGGAGCGTATTAGTTTTGTCATCTTGGTAGCAGAGGATGCGTTGCTTTTACTCTGCCTCTGTTTCTATCTGCTGTCTGTCTTTTTTTGTCCCTCCCTCTCTCCCTCCCTCCCTCCCTCTCTCTCTCTCTCTCTCTCACCCACTGTTTCTGTCTGTCTGTCTATCTGTTTGTCTGGCTGTCTGTCAGACTATCTGACTAAATGTCTGTCTGTGTCTCTCTGTCTCTCTCTCTGCCTCTGTCTGTCTGTCTGTCTGTCTCTCCTCTCTCTCTCTCTCTCTCTCTCTCTCTCTCTCTCTCTCTCTCTCTCTCTCTCTCTCTCTCTCTCTTGCCACGGAAACTCTGATACTTACCGTCTTTTTAGGTTTTTAGACTTTGCCTCTCCGGAAGAGGCCCTTGATTTTGTTGTTGTTAACTTCGTGCATTTCATCTTTCACAGAGAGAGAGGGAGAGAGAGAGAGAGAGAGAGAGAGAGAGAGAGAGAGAGAGAGAGAGAGAGAGAGAGAGAGAAAGAGAGAGGGAGGGAGAGAGAGAAAGAGAGAGAGGTGGTGTGAAAAAGAGGGGAGAGAGGTATGGAGAGAGTGGGAGAAAGAGAATTTTAAAAAAAGAGATGGATGAAGGCAGGAGAGGAGAGAAGAAGAAGAAGAAGAAGAAGAAGAAGAAGAAGAGAAGAAGAAGAAGAAGAGAGAGAGAGAGAGAGAGAGGAGAGAGAGAGAGAGAGTAAAGACAATGGACCACCGTTGTCTAAAAAAGGCAGACTACGATGTTAATAGAATACCAGAATAAGGTATAAGAAAACATTTCAGGAGCAGCAGTTAAGAGAGAGAGAGAGAGAGAGAGAGAGAGAGAGAGAGAGAGAGAGAGAGAGAGAGAGAGAGAGTTACTCCAAGACAGCCACAAAAACAACTCGTTTCCCTTAATCTCCCATAAACAGGGCCGCAAAACCGAGTCTGGAACTGGACCTAGAAAGACGACGATGAAGAAAGCAGTCTGGAACTGGACCCAGAAAGACGATGAAGAAAGCAAAGCGGTCTCCACCAGTCAGTGTAACCTCATTATTCTTCCAGAACATGGCAGCATTCGGCGGTCTTTGATCCGGTGGTGCCCGCCTTCCTTAGTTCCCGCTGGACAACTGATGGCATTTACTCTTAATCTGTCTCTGTCTGTCTGTCTGTCTCTCTGTCTGTCTGTCTCTCTCAGTCTTTGTCTGTCTGTCTGTCTCTCAACCCCACCTCTCCCTCTGTCTGTCTCTCTGTCTGTCTGTGTCTCTCTCAGTCTCGGTCTGTCTGTCTGTCTTTCTGTCTGTCTGTCTGTCTCTCTCTCTCTCCCCCTCCCCCCCCCCCCACTCTCTCTCTCTGTCTCTGCCTCTGTTTCTCTCACTCAGTCTGTCTGTGTCTGTTGTCTGTCTGTCTCTGCCTCTGTCTCTGTGTGTCACTGTGCCTCTGTCTGTGTCTGTCTGTCCATCCATCCGTCTGTATGTCTGCCTGTCAGCCAGTCTGTCAGTCTGTCCGTCTTTCTGTCTGTTTCTGTTTTTGTCTGTCTGTCTGTCTGTCTGTCTGTCGGTCTCTCTCTCTCTCTCTCTCTCTCTCTCTCTCTCTCTCTCTCTCTCTCTCTCTTCTCTCCAGTTTAATTAAAAAAAAAAACCCGAAGACCCCTGTGAAGGGGGGGAGGCAGCAATATTCACTGAGAAGAAAAATGACTCGGGGAAACCTGTCAATACAAGCAGCACAGGACTTATGACTATTATTGCAATGTCATTTTATCCCATTTCTTATTGCATTTCCACAGAAAAAAATCTGCTTTGTCCGTGTTGTTTTTGTGTGAATGCAGACAAAAAAAGACCGTCTTGTATGCAGTAGAATTAGTATAATGTGTAGGTAATCTCAACCAAATCAATATTCACCTTCCCCTCCTCTCTCTCTGTCTCTGTCTCTGTCTCTCTGTCTCTCTGTCTCTCTCTCTCTCTCTCTCTCTCTCTCTCTCTCTCTCTCTCTCTCTCTCTCTGTGTGTGTGTGTGTGTGTGTGTGTGTGTGTGTGTGTGTGTGTGTCTGTCTGTCTGTCTGTCTCTCTCTCTCTCTCTGAGACAACCAAACGTTACGAAAGCGACAAGTGCAGAGTAAAGGTAAAGCATAGCCATTAAAGGTACATAGAATGTTCCAGAACATTAGAGTACTGTTGATATGTATACATTTTTTCAGTGAACACATTTGAGGCTGCGTGGTAAATCAACGGCTGAATGTCTTTTTTTTTCTTCTTCACAGTTTGTATTGCATAATGTGAGTGACGGCTCTTTTTCTAGGCAAAAAAATGGAAATTAGTTATATAGTCGTCTCAGCGACAATCACGATGACTTTTTTTTCTTCAGCGAACCGAATAAAAAGTTTCCGACCTTTTTTTTTTTTTTTTTTTTTTTTTTTTTTTTGCGAAAGTAATAAACGAGGGAAACTGTCGCAGACGATCAGAGGAGGCTCTGCAAAATCATGCTGAATAAAATTTAGAAACAGTCGGAGATTATATCTGACGGAACTGAAACCTGATCACAGCTGACGTAACTTAAGCCTTATAGTTGTCTTATTGATAAAGATGGTTGATTTTTGCCATGGTCAGTGATAACACAGACGTGTTTGGACAGACGTTATGATTTCAGATACCTTTTACTGTCTTTTGCTCGACAAGGAAAGACAAATGATTACAATCCTAGAAAACCTTTACTTTCATTTTGAAAATGGTTACAAATATTCTTGAAACAAATTGTATTTTTTCTCAGTCAAAACGCAAATTCATCTCGTTAAAAAAAAGGCAACCGATTTCGCCAGAAAGGCAGAGACGACACTCAGCTTTATTCTCGAATACCCTTCAGAAATAGCCAGAAAGAATTTTTGCGGCTTCATACCACAAAAAGGAATGTGAATGAATTTGGATTACTAACCTATGAGAGAGAGAGAGAGAGAGAGAGAGAGAGAGAGAGAGAGAGAGAGAGAGAGAGAGAGAGAGAGTCACGAGTCACGAATGTTTGTCAGGTCAATCGCCCATACAGTGGAGAGAGAGAGAGAGAGAGAGAGAGAGAGAGAGAGAGAGAGAGAGAGAGAGAGGTCATGGTGCATATTTTTTGTCAAAAAAGGAGATACATCTGAACGTCCCAGCGAGATCCAAAGCAGTACTGCTCTCAACTGCCGAAGCAACCAGCCCAGAGCAATCCTGCACCACCCCATGGAGGCCTGGGCTGTGTTGGCATAGGGCACAGGCACGCTCAGGGCATTCCATTTTAGGACCGTCAAGGGACATAACTGCTCTCCGGCAGAAGCCATTGTGTGATGGCCACTAGATGCAACACAACAGAACCCTCCACGGACCATTCCTCGTGAGTGTCCCAGTCCCTGCGTCACGACCACAGAGCCCACTGGTAAAAGACACCACCACCATCAAACAAACTGCAGCGCGCATCCCACAGTCCAGGTCATTGGGAAGAGTCGTTGTGTACATTTTTGTCACGGTAGGACACCGTCTGGAACTGAAGCACGCTGTGCTGCTGCTCTTTCCTGAAAACGGCCCCCTTTGTGACAGAGTTCCTTGCGTTTCATTCTCTGGCTCTGCCTCTGTCTCTGTCTGTCTCTCTGTCTCTCAGTTTCTCTGTCTCTCTCTGTCTGTCTGTCTGTCTGTCTGCCTATGTCTCAGTCTGAATCTGCCTGTCTGTCTGTTGGTCGGTCAGTATGTCTGTCTCTCTGTTAGTCTGTCTGTCTGTATCTGCCTCTGTGTGTGTGTGTGTGTGTGTGTGTGTGTGTGTGTGTGTGTGTGTGTGTGTTTTTCTCTCAGTGTACATCTTTGTCTCTGTCTCTCTCTCAGTGTACATCTTTGTCTCTCTGTCTCTGTCTGTCTCTATCTGTCACTCTGTCTCTCTGTCTGTCTCTGTCTGCCTGTCTGTCTCATTCTCTCGTTCTCTCTCTCTCTCTTCCCCTCTCTCCCTCGCTCTCTCCCTCTTTGTGCATGTGCGCGCGCGCGCGCGCGCGCGCGCGCGCGCGTGTGTGTGTGTGTGTGTGTGTGTGTGTGCAGGCGCATGTGCGCGCACGTGTTGGTATCTGTGTCTGTGTTCATTGTATTCTTAGCAAAACTCTGAAAGGGTATATTGCAGTAAGATAATCCGAGATGAAGATATTTTCTACTAAAACTGAACTAATGTGTATGTGTGTGTGTGTGTGTGTGTGTGTGTGTGTGTGTGTGTGTGTGTGTGTGTGTGTGTGTGTGTGTGTGTGTGTGTGTGTGTGTGTGTGTGTGTGTGTGTGTGTGTGTGTGTGTGTGTGGTTCCTACAGATGCCTGATGGAGAAGGTGAACCGGGACGAAAGCTTCCACTTCGAGTTCCGCGGGGAGGTGGTGATGAAGGGTAAGAAGGAGCCCATGAAATGCTGGTTCCTGTCCAGGATGCCCCCCGGAAGCAGCAGACCCGGCAAGGCTTCCAAGACCTGCGACGTTTAACACGAGCTGGTGGACGGTCTGGGTGTCTTAAGACTCGTTCAGTGTTGAGGTTGGATCGGGGTCTCGGTCAGGGCAATAAGAAATTTGTGTGGGTTCGGGTTGTATCTCTCTCTCTCTCTCTCTCTCTCTCTCTCTCTCTCTCTCTCTCTCTCTCTCTCTCTCTCTCTCTCTCTCTCTTTCCGCGTTTCCGTCTCCGTCTTTGTCTTGTTTTTATTTGTATCTTTGTTTCAGTTTCCCTTAATTGCTTTTTGTCTCCAAACTCCACCTCCTTTCCACCTCTCTCTCTCTCTCTCTCTCTCTCTCTCTCTCTCTCTCTCTTAAATCGTTTACATTTCCCCCCTGCTCCCCTCCCCACCCCCACCCCCACACGCATACACACACTCGCACACAAATGTCTCTCTCTCTTTGTCTCTTTCTCTCTCTCTCACTTTCACACAACCGCACGTGCACACACGTACACACTCTCTTCTCTCTCTCTCTCTCCCTCACCCAGACACACAGATACACAGACAGACAGACAGACAGAAAAAACACACACACACACACATGCACACACTTTTCTCTCTATTACACTCGCGCACACACACACACATATACACGCACGCACGCATACACACATACATACATACACACACGCACACATACACACATAAACGCGCACGCGCGCGCGCGCATTACTTGCACATACGCACGCACACACACACGCACACACACACACACACACTCTCTCTCTCTCTCTCTCTCTCTCTCTCTCTTTATCCCTGCCTCTTGTCATCTCTCCGTTTTTTTCAACCATCCTCTCCTCCCTCCCTCCCTCTTTTGCCTCCCTTCCCTCCTCGTCCCTCTCCTCCCCTTTCCCATCTTCTCATCCTTCCTCCTTCCACAAACAGGAAGCTATTAAGGAATCTACACCCACTGAGGCCGAAGTTGTTCAACTAGGCATAACGACAATCAAGCGAATCTCGGGATCCTCTCCAAGCTCTTATCTCACACCTCTGTCCTCAACCATCGCTTTCCTCCGCCCAGTTCTGGACAGATTTCCATCGTCTCCCCCCCCCCCCCACCCCCCTGCCCCGCTCCCCCCCTCCTCTCATTTTGTGTGATTTCAGATTGTTACGGAAACCTTCTTGGAGACATAATTGAAATCACTTTTTGAATAACAACATGTAACGCCATTGAATCAGAACAATTCAGTTTTAGCGTTCTGACAAAAACAACAACAACAAAAAATGTTATTATGAAGGAAGCGGGGGGAGGGGGGGGGGGGATACGAAAGGGAATCTTTCCTTAGTCCTCACCACACTCCTGCCCACCTGATCGGATTCGTCCACACGCACTCCCCTGTCCGTGTTTCGCCTGGGTCCCCGAACATCTGACCTCAAATACATGTGTGTCTGTCTCTGTCTATCTGCCCTTGTTTGTGTGTGACTGCCTCACACACACTCTCTCTCTCTCTATTTTTGCCTGTCTTTGTCTGCCTCTGTCTCCGTCTGTCTGTCTGTCTGTCGGTCCTTGTTTGTTTGCCTGTCCGTCCGTCCGTCCGTGCCTCCGTCTGTTTGTCTGACTGTCTGTCTGTCGGTCTCTCACTCTGTCTTTCTCTCTGTCTGTCTGTCTGTCTGTCTCTCTTCCCCCCCCCCCCCCCCCCTCCCCCCCGCTCCATTCTCGCCCCTGCTTTGTTTCTCGTCAACAATTCCGCTATCCCAGTGTGAGGGATGTGATTACATCCCAAGTGAGTTTTGGATTTATTGATTTATCTTTTTCCTACATATGTGTGTGTGTGTGTGTGTGTGTGTGTGAGAAAGAGAGAGAGAGAGAGAGAGAGAGAGAGAGTGTATGTGTGTGTGTATGTGCGCGCGCGCGCGCGCGCGCGCGTGTGTGTATGAGTCACCCCCAAACCCCTCCATCCCGTTTGCTTTTTTTTATGTGATCGGACCAAAATCCGAATATAATTCTAGAGCTAAGCTGAGACCGTCTTAGCATGCACAACTAAACCTCCGTGATCAGCTCATCATCCTAACCAACATCCAGTGACTGTTATTGTCATCACGGGAGTCGCCGATGGGCCGACACACTTGAAATCACGCGGGATTTTGGCATGAAGCTCTCTTAGGATACAATATTCTGCGAAAACTAAGGAGGGGGAAGAGGACAGGAGAGGCTAGTTTTCTTGGCCTGCACCCAACGACAGGTGGGTCCGGCAGCCCGAAGCGACCTGTTTGGTTGAAGTTAGAGAAGCTCAGTGGGTGAATTCAGACAGCTGCCGTGGCACTTACTGGTTCCTGGTACAAACTGGACAGGCAGAAATCAAAATAATTACCAACTCCCTGACGACCCTGACCGAGTACCTCACGTGGATTTGGTCAATTTTTTTCCCCTGCACGTGGCAAATAACGCTCAAGGAACATGAAAGCCGAGTGATGCGTCGCCGTGATTTCCGTGCTCTGCTGAAGGACACTGATGAAGCCGAATGAAAATGATAGGGATCCGTCATTTTTCGAGCGTGTGTAAGCGTGCGCTCACCTGATATTTCAAATGGAAAGATACCGCTTATGCTCGCTTAATTCGAACAAAATTTACCCAGCACCCGTGAAATCAGATGCTATTAGCTCTAGAAATACTTTGAAACCAGTTCAGCATCGATTTAGCGCCTCATTCCAGTGGTCAGTGGGCTGGTTATTTCTGCAAAAGATGGTTCCTGTTACCCAGTCGCAATCCACCCAGCTCCATCCGCCCACCCCCTAGCTCCATCCCTACCCAATATAGTTACATCAACCAAAAAATCCAGTGCCCTGAAGTGTGATGCGCAAAACTGGTAATGTCCATTCGAATGTCAAAACTGAACTTACCATAGCGATAAAGGGGGATCTTTGGAATTTTATGACAGCCTGTTGCATTAAACAGCACCTATGCAAAGTGATGTTTATAAGGTACAAGAATGGTCAATCACCTGGAATCTACTGTGTCAAAATGTGGTAGTCTGCATAGCAATGAGAACGATTGAGAATGCATACATGTAATGAGACTAAATGGTGATATTCACTAAATAAGTGTTTTAGTGTAGTAAGACCAAAAAATAAGATATTCAGTTCAGAATTTCTAGGAGGGAAAAGTATCGCCGTAGTCTCCATCAAGATACGCTTATAATGAAACTCGTTTTTATAATAATAATTGTCATGTGGGAAAAGGTGATCCCAAGCAGACGTATCGATAGTTCAGAACATAAAAAAAGAAAGGCTTGATCATCATTTGCCGAATAGAATAAATATGAGAAAGAATTCTGTAAAAAGACACCTCAAAGACTTAGTCTCTGTGGACCCCAGTGCCAACATTTCTTTTATGCAGAAGCAATTCGTCGTGATGTGAATGTAACACCGTGCCGGATCACCATTCTGTGACTTGTTATACAGGAAGACTGAAATGGACCGCAGCATTACTTACAAACAGTCCAAAATACCAAGAAACACACAAGAGTGAGTACTAAGGAACGCTTATTTAACACAAAATATCAAACAGATCAGTGAATTCGTGAAAAAAATCTGTCTCTGTCAGTCGTCACAAATGACAGACATAACAAATTGCACGGAACAGAACTCTCCACTTGCCTACTTCCAAATATCTGGAGAGTGTTGTCATCTGCATTTTTGTGTCTATCGGTTACATGTGATATCTGAATTCACTTGCTTGTTCTAAATTACATGTTGAATAAGCTTTACTTTGCTCTCTCTCTGGTTTGTGTGTTTGCATTTTGAACTATCACACGGAGTTTGCAACTGTTGTTCAACGAGAGGCTAAATATATATACATAAAACACGAAACAAAGTGTAAAAGTATGCAGATTTTATACATACTACAAGGAAAGATCGGTAAAATGATGGACAAATATTCATCTACAGACCTTACAAACAGCTGGCAGAAAAGAAAAGTCAGAAAACAATTCTTTTTGTGTGTTTATTTGTATTTTGCCTCTTTTTCAACAACGTTGGATTCTGTTCGATTTCCTCTTGTTCAACAGACAATTCATGTTGTACTGTATGTTGTACTTGTGGCTGTGATATAACATCGAGTTGTCCTTTCATGTTGTTTGACATATCCGTGTTAAAAGTAATTTGAGGGAGTGTAAGCACAGAAAATGACACAATTCGTCTCACTTCATGTTTGAGGTTCGTATTTATTGTCCACTGTGAGGATCCATGTACAAATTGTGTCCAAGCAGTTCACCTCTGCGCGAAGTTACATGTCTACATGTGAATCAGCACTGGTCACAGAATTACAGGGAACAGTTGTAATGCCAAAAAGGATATGTGTTTGCTTATTTGTCTATTTCTTTATTGGATGTTGTGAACATTGTTTTCATTATTATTATCATCATTACGATTTTCATCATTATCATCATCATCATCATGACTATTATTATGATTACTATCAATACTATCATTGTCAATATTACTAGTATCATTATTATTATTATCATTGTTTATTATCATTATTATCATTATGATGATGATGATGATGATTATCATCAAATAAATTGGAATTGCACTAAGATGCCTCATGTTGCGGAAATCGTAAATCGCACAAATATGATATTGCAATCACATATAAATGTCCCAGACATATTGAGAATGTTGGTGATATATCGGAGGACTGAATCCCTTTTTGTGACTATGTTAGAACTGCACAATATCAGTGCCCATGGTTGTGTAACAATGTGAATGTTTTTTTTTTTTTCCTTCTCAATTTGTTAATGCGTTTTTTAGGTCTGTAATTTCTGTTTCTGCACCACGAGCATCACATTTTTTTCCCAGCAGGTGTGTCATTAAACAAATGCAAATGTATATTTCACTGCCACAGACAGGGTTAGTAGTAGTAGTATCATTACATTGCTTTATTAAATTGATCTATTATGACAGAGTTACCAGTGGAAAGAAAAGAGTCCGTGTATTTGCCCGGTTCTAGTGTCTCTGGATATATGTGTGTGTGTGTGTGTGTGTGTGTGTGTGTGTGTGTGTGTGTGTGTGTGTTTGCGCGCGCGCGCGTATGTGTGTGTGTGTGTGTGTGTGTGTGTGTGTGTGTGTGTGTGTGTGTGTGTGTGTATGATAAACTTTCAAACTGTTTTTTTTCTTATCTGCAGTTAAGAGCATAAGCAGACCAAAAATTTCAGCTATTCCCTAATAAAGAAGTGACAGAATAAAAGACCGTAACACTTTGATGAACGTTTTCAACAATCCAATATTTCAATTTGAAATTTTTGATAGAAAATTGTCCTCAGTCATAATCATCACTTGGGTTAACGTTAATAAAGGATTTAAAAAAAAAAAAAAAAGATTTTGCGCACATATTTGCAACACATGTTAAGTTACGTTATATGAAGAAGATACCGTTTTTTACGTAATTCAAACCAAGCCGAGAAGCAATTGCAAATGAAAATATCACCAAACAGAGAGCGACATAAATCATTCCGAATCTAACAAAGGAAATGTTCATCGGTGGGACTGAATAAAGCTAGTGAAATAACGTGAAAACGGCAAATTAAAACACGCTGCTCTGTTTCCACACGGACAGTTCCCAAATACCAGCCACACGAAATAAATTCGCCTTTTGTGACTGGACCAAACAGTATTCAAAAGAGCCAATAAATGTGGAGAAAATCCAAAATGGAAAGTTTTGAATGAAATTCCTGTTATCCACCCTATCAACACAAGCCGACAAGGAACATTTAGAACAAGTATCCGCTAAAACGCACGTGCGTCGAAGCGGAAGACGGCGTGATTTGAAACAGCGAGTCTCCCACAGTGTGAAAGGATGCCAGAGACAGCCTTCTGTCCACTCTCCATCCCTGCCTACGATACCCCCTTCTCCCCACCGCCTCCCCATTCCTTGCACGTGTTTCATGTTCTTATCTTTTTCCCACGGCGTTAATGGAAAGGACGCGTTCTGACTGGCAGAGAATGAGTTGGACCAAAGCTAGCTGGTCTGTGCTTTTCAACACCTTTACACGGTTTGGGTTGAATTCTCTGATAAAACAATGACGCAAGTGGCTCGTGAGTTCAAGAGTCAAATTACAAATTTTTTTTTTTTTTTTACTGCTATTCATATTTTGTAAGTATTATATCTATTAGCATTAACATTGTTATTTTGATCGATGTTTCTTCATTTGATTATAAGTCTTGATGGTTTCGATAAACATCTTAGTTAAAGGTATCTTGTTTCACGTTTTTCATTTATCTTGTTTCACGTTTTCGTTTATCTTGTTTCACGTTTTCATTTATTTGTTACTTTTTTCTCTTTGGCACGGGGCGGGTGTGGGGGGGGTGGGGGTGGGGGGGGTGGAGTGCCGGTAGGGTGGGTGTGGGGTGGAGTGTCGGTAGGGTGGGGGTGGGGGTGGGGGAGTGGGTTGGGGAAGCATAGAGATGGGAACTGTAAAATTTGTTTTGACACATGCCTGTGAAAAAAGTTTACGAAAGGATGTTTCTTTTTTTTTTTTTTTTTCTTGTTCTCACATTGCAACAGTCTGTAGATGTTATTCCATCAATGTTCTTTTTTTTGTTGTTGTTGTTTGCAAGGTATGATATTAACTTATATGGGATCGAAAGCATAATAGCATAGATAAGTGTATTATTGCAAACATATTATCAGTTTGTGATGATTGTGATCACTGATACATAATGGACGTGAAATAAATTTGAACACTCTTTTCTGGTTGTGTTGATCAATGCGTGAATATGCGGTCTCACTCTTGTAACTGTGTGTGTGTGTGTGTGTGTGTGTGTGTGTGTGTGTGTGTGTGTGTGTGTACTTATGAGTGTATGCGTGCGTGCGCTCGCATGTGTTTTGCGTGTGTGTGTTGGTGAGGGGAACGAGGAGGGAGGAGGGTGCGCGCGGGTAAGATCGTGTACATGCATCTGTGCGTTTGTCAGTTTCAGTCAACACTCCCTGGCACATTTTCGTCAGCGCACATCTGCTTGACGTTAGTTAGTTAATTTCCACCAAAGCGATGCAGACTATTTTTTCACCTCATATTTGCTGGATATTGATTAGTTTACTCTAAATAGTGGCGCGGACCATTTGTTTTTTTTAAACATGTAGATTATACGCTTGATATTACTTTAATTACTCTCAACAGCGAAGCAGACTATGCTTTTTAGCACGTGTTTGCTTGTCAATGCGGCGATCACATGCAAACGTTCCTTCAGCGCATGTTTCCTTCCCTGGACCTGGTCCAGTTTTTGCTGCATGTATTTTTGCCTTCAATACTTTTGCCGACTGTACTTTCGCCGCTAATTGGGGGCATATGTTACAAGACAGAAAAATTGCTTTATACTGAGGTACTCTCTCTCTCTCTCTCTCTCTCTCTGAATGTGCAGATGGCGTGTCATGAATGGGATTTTCATGTCAAGAGCAGAGATAGGTTTAATGTAAATAAGACATAATGCACGATAGCAATTTATGAAATAGACACCAAACGTGGAATCTAGACAGGCATATGAAGGTCATTACAACAAAATTCAGACTTCGCATTTCTGATATTGCTGTGTACACAGATATCAATACAACCAACACGCCCCTGCCCCTACATTTAAGTTGTCCATTGTGTACAGAAGTGAGGGAAGACGAGTAAATGTTGGTCAGCATGTCCTGTACTAAATCATATAAGAGAATTTGGCATACATTTAAAGTACGATGAATATCAAACTTTTTTTTAAGATCAAGTTTAAATCATAGCATAAATAAAATGAAGAAATAACTGGAAACCTGTCCATTTATCTTTATTGAGGGTTTAAGTTACGATCCGTTCTTGTTTCTTTATGCATTCATTTGTACTGATAATAAGATTTGATTAACTGTTCAGCCCTGGAATTTACACTTCCATTAGAATACATTTTTGTCTGTCACTGATGCAAGAAGCTTGGTCATTTTATGTCAAGATTTGGCCTCCTACTGTAAGAAACACGCTTAAAAATGAATCTCTCAGCGTTTATGATTTTGTGCATACGCATGCTCTGATACGAAGAAAAGTCCGCCCAGTGTATACAAAACTCCTCATCCACAACACTTCACAATACATGCGGTGCAGAGTGACTAGTCTTCCCCCCCCCCCCCCCGCCCCCCCCCCCCCCCCCCCCCCCCCCCCCCCCCCCCCCCCCCCCCCCCCCCCCCAAAGAGACATGTACGCGCAGCGGCAAAAACACAGAAGGCGAAAGTACAGAAACTGGTGAGGGTAGTACGGATGGCGGACGTATAGCCGGTGAAAGTATGGGGTCGCCTCACTAATTCACCACACTATACCCCAAGACACTGCCTGCGTCCCTCGGCGATCGCCTAGAACGGATGACTTCTCGGCTAGTCAACAACTACGTACCGTCTTTCTGAGCAGGAGAAGACAGAGAAAGAGACCCCCCCGCCCAAAAAAAAAAAAAAAAAAAAAAAAAAAAAAGAAAGAAAGTTAATAATCATCCCCATGGTAAATGTCGTGACACAGGTTTAGGTCTTCTCGGCTGGAAATGTCTTCCGTGACTTTCCGGTCATAGCGGATCTAACAGAGGTACCTTTGCATCATGGGGGGGGGGGGGGGGGGGGGGGTTTGAGGGGGGGGAGTTTGAGAGGTGTGTGTGTGTGTGTGTGTGTGTGTGTGTGTGGTGTGTTTTAAACAGACATTACAAGCCTCGTCTTGTTTCTCAAAGTCTAACTCCCTTCTTTCCGACCTTCCCTTTCCCATTCCTTCTACGTGTAAATGGGAAACGTACATCTGCCGACGGTGTCGTTGCGAGTCCTATTTTGGGCTTGAATGGCCTCTCTCTCTCTCTCTCTCTCTCTCTCTCTCTCTCTCTCTCATCTCTCTCTCATCTCTCTCTCTCTCTGTCTTAGTACCATATTTGTGTGTGTGTGTGTGTGTGTGTGTGCGCGCGCGCGCGCGCGCGCACGTGTGTGTGTGTGTGTGTGTGTGTGTGTGTTCGTGCGTGCATGCGTGCGTGTGTGTGTGTGTGTGTGTGTGTGTGTGTGTGTGTGTGTGTGCGTGCGTGCGTGTATGCGTGTGTGTGCGCGCTCACGGACTATGCGCATACTTACAAGTACATATGTGTACAGACAATGCGCGCATGTCCGCATGCATACATTCACTTACTGTGACATAGATGCAGAAACACAAATTTGAAAGAAGACGAAGAAAAGGAAACACAGACGAGAAGAAGATAACGAAGAATAACGAGAAGGAAAGAAGGAAGGGGGACATGGAGAAAAAGAAAGAAAGAAAGAGAGAAAGAAAGAAAGAAGAAGGAGAAAAAGAAGAAGAGCCAGTGAAAGAAGAAGAAGAAGAAGAAAAGAACGAGAAAAGACATGTTTTAATAATAATGAAAGACAACTCCGATTGATGGGTTGGCGGAGGTTGATGCCCTGCAAACCTCTTCATACAAGGATCCCTTCCCCGTGACCGACACCTTCGACATGTTTATTGCAGCAGGCAGTGCCACATAGTCCCGTGGAGAGTGTTACCGATTGTCATCTTCACGTGATACTGGAACCCTCTCGGCTTGAATTATGAAGCCATGTTCTAGCTGATTTCTGTACAGTATGCATTTGGAATATCGCCTTATCAGTAGCTCCCTCTATCTTCCTGTCCATCCTTCTATAAACCCGCTGACCTCACACCTCATACTTTCCCCCTTCAAGCCACTGTTCGCGTTTGTACCTCAGTAGCAAACACGCACGGGTTCTCTCTCTTTCTCTCTCTCTCTCTCTCTCTCTCTCTCTCTCTCTCTCTCTCTCTCTCTCTCTCTCTCTCTCTCTCTCTCTCTCTCTCTCACTCACTCACACACACACACACACACACACACACACACACACACACACACACACACACACCATATACAAAGTCTGCCAATCTGTCTGTCTCTTTCGGTCTCGGTTTTGGGTTCTGTCCTGTCTATATCACATGCGCATACACGGACAAATCTTCACAGACACAGACACACGCACATACGCACGCACACACACATGCAAATATATGTGTACACACGCTCGCGCGCGCGCACACACACACACACACACACACACACACACACACACACACACACACACACATACGCGCGCGCTTGTGTCATGTGAGAAGCGTACTGCGGTGTGAAGTGAAATCTTCGGTTCAAGTTAGCGAACAGCAACTGTGAAGCTACATGTACAGGAGTAAAATGCAGAAATGTGTAAAGGTTGAGAAAAGCGTGAACTTCGTTTTGATCATTCGTCTTGCCAGGGCACCTTCCACGCCTCAGTTGTCATGTGACAAACGTGACGAGGCTGCCTGTAGCAAAACCCAATCTCTTGACTACCGCACAGGAGTTTTGTCTCAGGGATGGAACAAGAAAGTTTCTCACCTCGGCGGAAATGGTCGTTATCCTTTTGTTCAACTGTGTAAACAAAAGGTATCACCTTGTTTACAGTGCGCTGTTTACGTCTTTTGGCCCCAGGCAAGCTTCCTTTTCGTCGTGTTTTTGAGGTGAGAGCAGATTTCAACGAAAACCAGTACAGGTAAGCTAAAAAAGTTCTTTTCGTTTCCCTCCTCTCTCGAAAAGCTTCTTTTCCGTCAAAGATTAAGCTCAGAATGATTGCAGAAAGCAGGCCCATCACTAATGCTTTAAAATGTCCTCAGAATTAATGGCGTAATTTGATTCAAACAATCCACAATTAGATTTGACGAAAGAAATTCTTGTACACGAGGGAAAAAGGGGTACGAAAGGAAATCTTTCCCAAGATTACCTAGATTTGTTTGTGTTTGTATATGTGTTCTGCGTGGTAAGGTTCAAGATTAACAGCCTGGAGCAGATTTTGGTGAATATGTTTGTTTCCTCTGAATGGCCCTGTAGTTAGATAGTTCGAGCGTTTGCCGGTGGAGCTGATGGCCATGAATTCGAACACTCGTGGGCTGGATTGGTTAGTCTTTAACATTCCTGTCTGTCCACCCAGCAGTAAATGGGTACAGCAATTTAGATCAGGGAAGGCAGGGTCCTTAAGACTATGGAAGGAGACGCATTGGTTCACTGTCCCATCGGCCTTTAGGCTTACCTTTCACCATTATGCATATGACACAGATTACGTATACCAGCTGGGCGGGATGGGGGGAGGGTGGGGGGGGGGGGGGGGGGGGAGGGGGGCGAGGGGGGGTCCGTAAGAAAATCTTTCTACAGTGTCTTTTTTTGTTGCTGTTCGCATGCATGCTCTGTATAATAAA
>JADBJO010002058.1:140000-145000 GCA_016801955.1 Conus betulinus
AACCCGTATCCGTTTGCATGTTTGCATCATCCCCCCACTCCCCCGCCGCCTTTTCCCCTTACAATCAAACGTCTTTTTTCTCCGTCATTGTCTTTCTTTTATAATCATTTTTTGTTCCTTCGTTCGTTCCTTTCTTCCATTCTCTTTATCTTCTTTCTTGTTTTATTTCTCCTCATTTTGTTTATTTTCCGCTTCTTTTAGCTTCTATCATCTCTGTCTTTCTCTGCCTCTCGCCCTCCTCTTCTCGCGCTTTTTGTCATCTTTCACAATGCTCTCTCTCTCTCTCTCTCTCTCTCTCTCTCTCTCTCTCTCTCTCTCTCTCTCTCTCTCTCTCTCTCTCTCTCTCTCTCTCTCTCTCTCCGTTTCTGTCCTCTGTTCATACGATGGTTTAACGAGCGTTCCTTAACGTGTGAAAAGAAATGTCAATTCTCTATATAATTGAATCTAAGAATATATTCATTCGGTGTACCTAAAGAAAATAGAAACAAACTTACAAAGCAAGTAAAATACGCTACATAAAAGTGAAATGGGGTATCGAGTTTATAGCAAACCTGAGTGAAAACAGGAATCTTGCCTGCGTCATTTGAAAACACGGCTTTACCTGGATACGTGTAGCCGAAAGTTATGATGTAGATTAGATGTTTGGCTGGTCTGTACTAAGTTCCTGATGTTCTACTATGTGAAAACCCCTTAGACACTACTCAAGTGAGTTTGACTTTCTTGATGTTTGTCTTATTAGTTTACAGTCTGCCTGTCTCTGTCTGTCTGTCTGACTGACAGTCTGTCTGTCTGTGCCTGCCTGCCTGCCTGCCTGTCTCTATCTCCCCCCTCTCTCCCCCCCCCCCCCTCTCCCAGCCTCTCTCTCTCTCTCCGGAAGTAAACGAATGGTGTGGACGGAAATGCAGAAAATAAGAGCTCTGAAAGTTGTTGAGTAATATCTCGGATCGGCACCACACACAATCCAAGACTTTGCAGAGAACACGAAGTAGTACCATGCCTTCTGCTGCAGTTGACGTTCGGGGTGTGAAACGAGCCAGGCAGAAAATGGTGTGATGGCTCGCCATTGTGACATTCCCACGGCCTGTTGACGGTGGTGTGTGTAGCCTTTCGGTTTGCTCCGTTCATGTCTGTTCCGGGGCATCTACTTTTGACGTGGAAAGCCGCCCAGGCACCCAGCACAGCTGCTATTATTTGCAACACGAGGCTGACCCGGCAGAACAGCGAGGTATTGTTCCAGAGGGTCAGCTTTGGAAAGTCAAAAGATTGCCGTCCCTTCAGAGTCCACTCCGCCAGTCACAGAATCAGCACTCCGCGATCTCGTGACGACCATGAAATATAACAAAGGAAGAGAATGGTTTTCCAAGTCCGTGGAGGTCAGACAGAGGATGGCCACAAAGTAATGCTGCAGAACGAAAAGAAAAAAACAAACAAACTGAGGCTGAAAGTGACCGAACTCAGAAAAGAAAACCAAGACATCAAGATCAACAGTAGCCCGTGCGCGAAGTTGACGGACTTGGAAAGGAGAATTGATGTCCTTGGAAAGGCCGGCCGTCCCAAGCGGAACAGTCTTATCTTTTAAGATAAGAAAGAGCAAGATTCCTGCAGACGGTGACGGCTCACTGCAGAACCTCTTCACAAAACATGCTGGACCTGACGGGGGACGTGGAGAGCTGGACAGGACGCGCAGTCTGACCGCCAGACCAGGCTCTCCAGGAAGCGTCCGCTTCACTTTCTGTTCGCTAGAAGCGTGGATCCTGAACTTGAATGGAAAACCTAAGAGGCAAGAATATATATATATATATATATTTTTTTTTTTAATCGAGAAAAAATTTCTAAGTTTGTAGCAGACACAAGAAAGAGACTACAGTCACAGCTGAGGAGAGCCAGGCAGGACGGGAAAAAACAACAACCGGGGTGGTTTTTAACCGTTGTGGAGTCAGTTTTGACAATTTATCTCCTTTGCCGGCCAGCTTGTGTGTGATTTCCTTGCCCCTTCTCTGCGTCTGCGTGTCTGTCTTTCTGTCTGCCTGTCTGTCTTTCTGTCTGCCTGTCTGTCTGTCTTCTGTCTGCCTGTCTGTCTTTTTGTCTGTCTGCCTCCGTCTTCTTGTGTCTCTACCACCTTCAGATGTATTCAAATATATTTCACTGAGATATTGATTATCTCCTATTTTGTACACATACACATACGTATCCATAATCTCAATTGGCCGCTGCAAATGTACATGATTTTATCTGTCTGATCTCTCTCTGTCTCTCTCTCTCTCTCTCTCTCTCTCTCTCTCTCTCTCTCTCTCTCTCTCTCCACCACACACACGCACACACTGTAGATAGATATAGTTGTGTGTGTGCGTGTATGTGCGCGCGCGCGCGCGTGTGTGTGTGTGTGAGCGTGCGCGCGCGCACGCGCGCGCGAGCTGTGTGTGTGTGTGTGTGTGTGTGTATGTGTGTGTGTATGTATGAATGGGTGTGGATGTGTATGCTTGCATATCCATGTGTATACATACGGATGCACATCTACTTCATGTATCTATTACTGATTGTATGCGAAATACTTGCGTGCTCGTGTGTTTATGCATGCATGCCCAAATAACGAAGCGTTCGCATTGAAATGCATTTCATGTCAGAGACAGACCACCTGTAAGGTCCTCTGAGTGCCTACCGTCATTCACGCAAAAGCACAATAACGCTTAAATACTTGAATAATCGCTGAGGGGAATTTGCTGAGAAATATAACAATAAAATAACATTCATTCCTCTTATCGAATTTCCATAGTCTTCCATCGGAATTAAAATAACAAACAAAACGAAACGAAAAAAAAAAAAAAAAAAAGTCAACGACAAATGAGCGATGCGGAATTTTCTTCACGAGGACAATTAGAGTCCAATTAGAGTCATCATTGCTGGCTGTCACGAGACGAACTCCAACCCAGTGAAGAAAAGCAGAAGAAGGTTTGTTTTGTTCGAGGTTTCTCTCTCTCTCTCTCTCTCTCTCTCTCTCTCTCTCTCTCTCTCTCTCTCTCTCTCTCTCTCTCTCTCTCTGTGTGTGTGTCCCTCTGTCCCTCTGTCTGTCTGTCTGTCTGTCTGTCTGTCTCTCACCACCCAGTCAACCAACTGGTTGATGGTAATGGTTCGGGAAGTCATTAAAGAAGGGACGGATCGTGACACACTCAGCCAGACGTTAGCACGCACAAACACCAGTCAACAACAACAACAACAACAACAACAACAACAACAACAACAACAACAACAAAAAAACCACTCGATCCTTGTTCCTTATAGCCCAGCCAACCAGGGGTATGCGAGTACAGCTTTATCCACGAGCAAAGGCATCTTCCAACAGATTGAGGTCTCTTCTGTGGTCTTGGGACGCTCTCACACTAACGAGTTTGAAAATAAAGGAGTGTTGTGCCTGAAGAAAGAGAGCGGATGGTAACTAACACAAAGGGGTATCAAGAATTGGAAGGGGAGACAGTAACAGCGAAAGGACGAGGGCGAAGAGGAGAAGAACGAAGAGAAGAGAAGAAGATCCAAAATAAGGAAACTACAAGATATGAAAGCAGCAACAAGATGGGAGTGGGGCGAGTAGGGTAAGGGGAGAAGGAGGGAGGAATGGGGCGGGGGTGGGGGGGGGGGGGAGGGGCGGGGGTGGGTGGGTGGGTGGGTGGGGAGAAGATCCAGATGAAATAGACGAAGAAGAATAAAACGGAAAACAACAACAACAACAAAAAACCCTCAGAATTCAGAAAACTGTTATTCGATCGAGGATTGAAATTTTAGGCAGAGCTTGTATTTCCAATCTGTCCTTGCTAAGCTAAATTATACAATAAGATTTAAAGGCAAGAAAATGAAAAGAAATATACCCCCCCCCACCCCCCCCCCCCCCCCCCCCAAAAAAAAAAAAGGCACGCAGGATTATAGAGTACATGACAAGTACAAGCAAAAATGATTATGGAAACAAAATAAGAACAAAGTGTATAGAGTCAAGAAGCAAAGAAGCTAACAGAAGAAGCCGAAGAGTCGAGAAGAGAAGAGGCTGACACGCCATACGTTCAATTTAAAGACAGACAGACGTCTCCTTCAAACAACATCCTCCCTCAAAATTCAATCAGACCTCTCCTAAGGACTTGAGACTTCCATCTGATGTTTTGGCATTTTCTTTATTTAAGAGGGAGAGAGTGTATAAAGCCGGCAGTGGACATTGAAAAAGGAAGGAAGGAAGAAAGAGAATGGAAAAAAAAACGAATAAGAGAGAGGAGGAAAGAAAGAAAGGAAGCTGGAGAGGAGAAAAACAACATGGAAAAGAGAATGGACAAAAATATGAGAGAAAAAAAAAAAAGACGAGAAGAAAGACAAACACAAGGAGAACCCGAAGGAAGGACAAAATAGCAATACAAAATGACAGCGATGAATGAGATAATAGTAAAAAAAAAAATATCTGATGTATTGGTCCCATATGTTTTAGTCTGACCCAAGGATCCATTCAACATCACCGACTCCTTGACATGTTTATCGCACCAGACATTGTTCCGTGGAGGTCATTGCGGACTGTCGTGTTCACGTGCTATTGAATCCTTTCATCTGGAGTAATGAAGCCATGTTTTGGAATATTTCTACAGACTGTGCCGCCTGCTACCTTTATTGCCTTGTTGCTACCTTTCTTGCCTACTCCTTTGAAGTACAGTTTTAGACATTTAATTTTTTTCATGTTATGGCTTTGCGCTTGTTTTTGTGTGTTTTCTAAAAAGATGGTCACGTATAACTTACAATCTCTCTCTCTCTCTCTCTCTCTCTCTCTCTCTCTCTCTCTCTCTCTATCTCTGGTCTCTCTCTCTCTCTCTCTCTCTCTCTCTCTCTCTCCCCCCCCCCCTCTCCCTGTCTGTCCAGCTGGCTCTGTCTCTCTGTCTGTCTGTCTGTATGTCTCTCTATCCGTCTGTCTCTTTATCTCTGTCTGTCTCTATCTCTGTCTGTCCGTCTGTCTGTCTGTCTTTTTACTTCTCCAC
>JADBJO010002058.1:155000-160000 GCA_016801955.1 Conus betulinus
TTGCTCTCTTCTTTGAAGTGTGTCTTTTTGATTTCTTATGCTGCCGATTTGCAATTTTTTTTTTTTGCATTTTCTGATACGTGGGCCACATATACCCTCTCCTCTCTCTCTCTCTCTCTCTCTCTCTCTCTCTCTCTCTCTCTCTCTCTCTCTCTCCGTCTCTGCCCTCTTCTTCAGCCTCTTCCCCTTCTTTCTCTCGGCACCTGCAAAAGGGGATGGATGGTAAAACGAAAAGGAAACAAAGAAGTAGTAGAGAAAAGTGTATGAGTAATGTAAAGAGAGAAACGAAAATTTAAGCAAAAAAAAAAAAGCAGGTAAAGTGATGTAAGTTGTGGGCGGTGGGAAGAGCAGAGAAGAAAAAAAAGGGGGAGGGGAAGGGGGGGGGGAGATAATGGCTGAGAAGAATGAGTCCAAGGTGAAAAAAATGAAGACAGAATAAACAAAAACAAATTACAAAAGAAAAAAAAAATCATGATATTAAAATGGGAAGTAAAAGAAACTAGAAAAGAAACCGACAGAAGAAACTGAGGAGTTAAGAGAACTAAAAGCAAGCATCATGACATACGTTCAAGAGAGAAAGACACACGTCCTCTAAAGACCATCCCCACCCTGAGACAAAAGGAGACCTCTTTGCTGGACATGAGGCTTTTACACAGTGTTTCTTGCGAGTTAATGGAGTGCATTCTACACGGGACAAAAGGCTTGTAGTGAATTCTGTACCAGAAGGAAGAAACGATGCACACCAAAGAAAAGAAGAACAAGAAGGAAGATGGAAGGGATGGAAACAGACTAGGAAGGCAAAACTCAAAACGTGGAGAAGAAAACTGGAAGATAATCGAACAAAAGACAGAGAGGGAAAAAAAAAGAAGAGAAGACGAAAAAAAAAAAAAGAAACAGATGACACACAGGGACCTTAACATTAAGGAAACAAGAATCCTAGTTGACTTGTTGGTCCTGTTCGTTCTGATCTGACAAAGACAGGATTCCTTCCCCATAACCGACTCCTTGACATGTTTATCGCGCCACACTGGGGCATATGGTTCAGTGGAGGTCCTCGCTGATGTTCATGTTCACGTGCAATCGCATCTTTCATCTTGAATTATGACCCATGTTCTGTCTGATTTCCATAGCCCGTGCAGCTGTATTACCTTATTATCTCCCGTCTTTTTCCCCCGTTTCCTTTGAAATGTATCCTTTTGACTTTTCCTTTTCCAGGATGTGTTTTTTTCGTATTGTTTTGCTGGTGACAGGGTCACACATATTTTTGGAAACATACACACAGTCTCTCTGTTTGTCGTCTGTCTGACTGACTGACTGACTGTCTGTCTGTCTTCCCTTTTCCCTCTTCCCCATCTCTGTCTCTCTATATCTCTCTGCCTGCCCCTTTTCTTCCGCCCTCTTTCTCCCTTAGCACCTGCAGAAAAAAGGAGATGGCGAGGATTAAAAAGGGAGCAAAGAAGTAAGAGAAATAGTGGTTTGAGTCATGTAAGAATTTAAAAACGAAAAGAAGACGAATATACAGCTGAAAAAAAAAAAGCAGAAAAAATGATATAGGGGAGTGGGTGGAGGGGAGAAGCAGAATAGGAAAGGCGAGGAAAATGGAGGGGGTGGGGGCAATGATTGAGAAGAATCTGAACATGGCGAAGAAAATGAAGATAAAACAAGACATGACATACCAGGAAAGAAGAATAATATCGAAATGGAACGTAAAGGGAACTAGAACAGAAACGGACAGAAGAAAAACTAAGGAGCCAAAAGAACAAGCAAGCAAGCATCATGATATACGTTCAAGGTAAAGATTCGACACGCGTCCTCTGAAGTCAAAACCCTCCCTGAAACAAAATGAAATCTCTTTTCTGTACAAGAGGCTTTTATCCAATTTTTTTATGAGTTACGAGGAGGGGGGCATTTTACCTGGAAACAAAAAGCTTGAAGTGAATTCTATACCAAGAGGAAGAAACGAAAAAAAAAAAGAAGGAATGAGAAGAAAGGTGGAAAGGATGGAAGGACACCAGAAAGACACAAATCAAAACGGGAAAGAGAAAGTTGAAAGATTATCAAACAAACGAACAAAAGACAGAGAGGGGAAAAGGAGAAGACAGAAAGAAACGACAAAGCCAGGCACAGGGGCTTTAACGTTAAGAAAACAACACAAAGAGGACCCTTTCCCCATGACCGACTCCTTGACATGTTTATCACACCACACCGGGGCATATGGTTCAGTGGAGGTCCTCGCTGATGCTGATAATCACGTGCGATCGCTTCTATTCATCTTGAATTATACATCCGTGTTCTAGTCTAGTTTGCATAGCCTGTGTGGTCGTATTACCTTGTTATTGCCCCCACCCCCCCCCCCCCCCCCCCCCCCCCCCCCCCCCCCCCCCGGTGTTTCCTTTGAAATGTATCCTTTTGGCTTTTCCTTTTTCTAGGCTGTAGCATTTTATATTGTTTTTCTGATAACAGGGTCACACGTAGCTTTTGCAAGATCGCTCTCTCTCTCTCTCTCTCTCTCTCTCTCTCTCTCTCTTGTCTCTCTCTCTCTTTGCTCTTCCCTGCCTCCCCCCTCCCACCCTCCCCGCCCCCTCTCCATCTCTCTGGCTCTGTCTCTGTCTCTGCCACTGTCTGTCCGTCTGTCTGTTGCCTGTCTGTCTTCCTGTCTTTCTGTCTGCCTGTCAGACTGTCAGAATCTCTGTCTGTTTGTCTCCCTATCTCTCCCTTCCTCCTCTCTTTCTCTCTTCTCTGTCTCAGCATGTGGTGTGTCCCTCTGTCCCGACCTCCCTCCCACCCCCCCCCCCCCCCCTCTCTCTCTCTTTCAGATGTGTTCAAAACATCTTCTTGAGAGGAAGATGTTTGTTACCCCTAGTATTTACCCATATGTGTATGGACAGTTAATAAATGAAAATGATCACGTAAATGTATACTCATGCGAATGTGTACATGTGTATGCATGTATGCACACGTTGTTAACTGTGCATAGTTTGACTGGATGTTGAAAAGGTTTATGCCTACATCAATAAATTTTAACTGTAGTAGGTGTAAGTAAGAGAGTTGGGGACCAGGATGCTGTGTGCGTGCGTGTCACTGAAAAGAACAGTGAAGCAAAATACTCAAGGAATAATCAAGGAAACCCCGCAACAAGAAATATAGCCGATGAAACTGAATTCGTTTTGAAAGGTCGACTTTGTCTTTGCCTTCTATCATGAGTTCAAGGGGCGGGGAGGGGGGGTGAGGGGGTGGGTGGGGTGGGGAGATACTGAACCGATGAAAAAGAACAGACTGATTTTGCAGAATTCACGAAGAGAGGAATTAGATTCATCATTGCTGGCTGTCACAAGAAGAACTCCAGTCCGGAGAAGACAAGCGGAGGAAGCTTGCTTTATGGTTTTACCTGTACCTTTCCCCTTCCAGAGGACTGGTCGCCCTGAAGTCATCAAAGAAGGGACAGATGGGGGGGGGGGGGGGGGGGGGGGGGGGGGGGCCCTGACATTGACATGCCAGATACTGAAGTCATCAAAGAAGGGGGGGGGGGGGGGGGGGGGGGGGGGGGGGGGGGGGGGGGCATATGCCCTGACATTGACATGGCCGAACACTGGTCAGTTGAAGAACTACATCCCCCCCCCCCCCCCCCCCCCCCCCCCCCACCGATGTTGAAATACGTACCCATGTCACTTTTAGAATCAAAAGTCTGTTTTTGGCTTTATTTATGTCGTTTTTCTATTCTTCTTCTTTTGCTTGTTCGTTCCTTACATCTTTGTTCCTTCATTCTCAACTTCCATCTGCTGTCTGTTTTGTCTCTCTCTCTCTCTCTCTCTCCTCTCTCTCTCTCTCTCTCTCTCTCTCTCTCTTTCTTTCTTTCTTTCTTGCTTACCCAGACTTGTATTGAAATGAAAATGAAATAAAAATGATAATGTACACGTCCGTACATGCTGATATGTAATATGTACATGTGTATTTATGTATACACATTCTTGTTCATATGTGCTAACTATGCAAAATATGTTTTGTTTATGTAAACATCCATGAATATTAGGTCGCATTGAACGTAGTCAGAGAGAGAGAGAGAGAGAGATGCTTCAGACATATTTTTATTGACATTGACGTATACAGGCTTTGTGTCAAGGGGGAACAAGATCATATTTGCAGCGCCAGGAAACAAAAAAATCTGGAATGAAATAGGCAAAGTGAATAGCTCAGTAAATGTGGACAATCAAGCATTTCGAAATAAAGTAATAGGGAATGAAAAAAGGGATTCGTCGTGAAAACAAATCAAATAGTAGAAATAAGGAAAGTGAACATTTTATACACACAGACGCACGCGCACGCACGTACGCACGCACGCACACACACACACACACACACACACACACACACACACACATATATATATATATATATATATATATATGAGGGTGCGCGAAAGGGAGAGAGAGAGAGAGAGAGAGAGAGAGAGAGAGAGAGAGAGAGCGCAGAGGGCTTGGATCTGTGTGAGCATGTCACTGATCACAAGGATACTCAAGCAAAACAATCAAATAACAACCACCAAGGACACTCCACAAGAAATCTATCAATAAAACTAAGTTCCTTTCCCCTGATCGACTGCTTTTCCGCTCTCTGTTAAACTGAAAAGAAAACCCTGCATAACAGATTCAAAGAACAAATTGATTTTGTGGAACTCTGGCGAAGATAGGAATTAGATTCATCATTGGTGGATGGCAGGAGACGAACTTCAGTCCAGAGAGGACAAGCAGAGAAAGCTTGCTTCACGGTTTTACCTGTATCTTTCCCAGCCAGAGAACTGGTGGATGGATAATGAAGTCATCAAAGAAGGGGACACACTGGCGGCATGTGACCAGACATTGACAAGGACGAACACTGGTCAGTTGAAGAGATGCAGGCTTTTCCGCACGCGTGAGTTGCATCCATGTGTTTCAAGATCGAAAGACTTTTTGTTTTTCTTCTAATTCATGTCACTTGCTTCTTTTATCTTTATGTATTTATTC
>JADBJO010002058.1:165000-182500 GCA_016801955.1 Conus betulinus
TTTCTTCAGATGTATGCATTCACTTTTTCTTCAGATGTATGCATTCACATTTTCTTCAGATGTATGCATTCACATGTTCTTCCGATGTGTGTCAACAAAAAAACCAGAGTACATGCTTGTGCATACTGTTGTTGCCTATACGTGTGGACAAGTGACAATTCAGTTTGAACACGAATATACGTAAGTTATAGATATAGGGGCACTCTTTGTGTGCGTGCCATGTCTTGCAAAAAACACAATCATGCAGAACATTCAAATCACCACCAAGTGGACTCGACCACAAAAAAAAAATAAATGAAACAACCAAACAAAATTCTTTTTCTCTGATCGTCAGCTCTTCCTGGTCTTCATCACCAGTAAAAAAAACCCCAAACAAACAAAAGAAAAGGAAAGCCACTGCGAAGATAAAAAAACCCCCTAAATATGCAGAACTTTCTCCAAAGGGAAACAATTAGATTTATCTATGCTGGCTGTCACGGGGGTGAACTCCAGCTCAGACAGAAAAAGTGGAGGAAGCTTGGTTTTTAAGTTTTATCTGTATCTTTCCCTCATCCAGAGACCTGGTCGATAGATCATGAAGCCATCAAAGAAGGGACAGAAAGAGAGGAAGAGAGAGAGAGAGAGAGAGAGAGAGAGAGAGAGAGAGAGAGAGAGAGGGGGGGGGGGGGGGCAGGAGACACACGGCTAAGCAGTGACATGGACAAACACCGATCCTTTCAAGAACGAGGTTTTTTTCCCCGTGGTGAAATGTATCCCCATGTCCTCTTCGGAAGCAAAAAAAGGCCTGTTATTTTTATTTTTATTTTTTTGGGTGTTGTTCCTCCTTTCGTTTGTTGTTTATTTGTTCGCTCAGTCAAACTTTCTTTTTCTGTTTTTTTTTTCATGTCTGTCTGTCTGTCTGTCTGTTTGTTTGTTTGGATCTCTCTCTCTCTCTCTCTCTCTCTCTCTCTCTCTCTCTCTTTCTCTTCTCTCTCTCCTCCTCCTTCTCCTTCTCCTTCTTCTATATTTGATCTTTCGTTTCTTGTCTCTTTTACTCTTACAAGCCCCGATGCCCCCCCCCCCCCCCCCCTCTGCATTGCTATGTGTCCCTCTCCATTTGTGTGTGTGTGTGTGTGTGTGTGTGTGTGTGTGTGTGTGTTTCGTCTGTCTGTCTGTCTGTCTGTCTGTCTGTCTGTCTCTCTCTCTCTCTCTCTCTCTCTCTCTCTCTCTCTCTCTCTCTCTCTTCGCTGGCATATTTTTCTGTCTCTGTCCATTTGTCTGCCAGTTTGTCTATATCTCTGTTTCTATGTCTTTGAATCTGCGTCCATGTCTTGTCTGTCTGTCTGTCTGAATCTCTCTCTCTCTCTCTCTCTCTCTCTCTCTCTCTCTCTCTCTCTCTCTCTCTCTCTCTGTGTCTCTGTCTCTCTCGCTCGCTCTCTCTCTCGCTCGCTCCTTCTCTGCCACGGGGGGGGTAGCAACTTTTTCATAGTGGCGGGCTTGTGAAGTCCAGTGATCCCTTAGGCTCTGGGGATGCCAGCATCAGTACTTGGACAGAAGGCTAGTTTTGCAAAACGCTTTTAGAACTGTGTATCCAAGTTGCTGACTGGGCATAAGCCCAACGCAGCAGGAGCTGATGCCCCTGGTAGGGTCTCCTGTGTCAGACAGGCTGAGGCAAAGAGTATAGCCCACCTTTTTTTTATTACCTTTCTTCTGCCTTTCTTTACGGATTTTTGTCTGTCTTCGTCTTCCCTTCAACTCTTCTTTTTCACGTTCTTCTTGTCTCTGTGATCCGCAGCGTGGTCCGTGCGGCGCGACCTGTGACGAAAGGGAATGACATCCTGGTGACTGAGAGGGCAGGTACTCTCAACGCATCTCTTTGGCTCGGACCTCTCCTAGACAGACTGTACACACTAACCCATGCCTATCAATCAGTTACCCCTGCTTGGGGCTAGGCAGTTCCTGAGTTTGCCGAAGGTAAATTCTGTAGTGCTCTGCCTTCTGTCCCGTGACCTGGGCGTCTTCGTACATCTCTTCCGAAGCCTGGAATGGGTCAAGACATTAGTTTCTTGATCCTGGTCCCTGTAGCTGGACTCCATGGTGGGTAAGGAAGAAAGGGACAAAATCTATACTCAAACAATATGACTGCTCCTTTTCATCCACCCCCAGACAAATGCCGAGGGCTGAATAAAAAAAAAAAAAAAACCCGAAGAGATCGTGATCATGATGGAAAGGAGAGCTCAGATTCAGAAGCAGAGATCAGAGAAGTCACTGGTTTGGGGGTTTCATGGCTGCTAGTAGAGGATGCTGATAAGAAAAACGCTTTTGTACGCACTCAGCCCTTCACAGTCCACTAAGACTGAGACGGTTTTGTCGGGTAACCGCTAATCCATTAAAAGGCTGAGGAAACAGGTATTCCTTGTAGAATGCTACTCTAAGTTTCAGTCGATCTGCTCATGAAAGCTTCTTCGTGGGTCAAGAAATAAAGATGTCGCCTACAGTTGAACACTTCAAAGGTGTCATAGACTGTCCAGCTTTGAAAGGAGTATCTGAGGCCGAAATATAGTTCGAGCTGTCTTCACAGCGAGTCATCGAGGAGGTACATCGACTTAGAGAAAGGAACAGAGTGAGTGTCTTCAAACACCCTCTTTCTGACCCTCTGCACTCCTAACCTGCCACAGACAATCAAGACGAGCTATTTGAACATCATATTCAATGTATACGTTCCAACGCCGATGAGGTGTTCGAGGTGCCAGAAGTTAGGACATGTGCGGGGACCAATGGTCTAGGGAGGAGGCTTGTGGTGGCTGCTGCAAGGCAGTGCTCGACAGGCCACGGAAAGATCCAGCCAGTTGTACCAGCCGTGGTGGTGGCCTCTCCTCTTCCTCACGAAATTGCTCTGTGTGGAGACTGGAACAGTTGATGGGAAAAGTGAAAACAAATACATTTCTGCAGAGAAAAACAGTTGCTTGGCAGTCAGTGACAGTCGGGCATATCTTACTCTGCGGCAGCAAAAAAAAAAGTTCAGACAGTGTCCGTCTACTGTCAGACGGATGCTTTCTGTTTTTGAGAGTCGATTCAAGGAAAACAGACCTGTGTAAAAGACAAATCTCTCAATAAATCTGCCGTTCCTGTTGTGAAATCCAGCGCCCTTGGCGGTGTAAAACCCGCTGCCTCCTGGTCCTCGAGCAGTCAAGAAAGTCTGCTGCTGTGCAGCTTAGGAAACAAATCCCTCCCAGATCCTTTCAGCCTCGCTCCACCGAGAGGGACGAAAACAGAAAGCTCCCTGTTCCTGCCAAGGCCCCGGAGCCCTTAAAACACTTTCAGACCAAAAATGTGTGGAGGTGTTAGAGGTGGATCGACCGCCGCTTGTCCCTGGGACCTCAGCAATAAAAAAAAAAGGAGTCATGACAAAATCATTCTGGCCCCAGAGAAACAGAATTGGTGATTTGAAAACAAGGGATTCCCACTTAATCGGATAATGAAGATACGGTGATAGAGTGAGATGTCTTCTGCTTTCCTTGTTTTGCCATAATGGAGTCAACAATGTTGCACTGGAACATTCGGGGTCTGTAATCCACTGCACTTTCCCTGAACTTATCCCCAAAGTGAGACGCTTTTGTAGGGTGTATCCGAAAAGATCTCAGTTTTTTTTCAAGTCCGGATCCTGCAAAAAAAAAACCCTGACAAATATGCTCATGAAATGTGCAGAAGACAGTTTTCCAGCTTCATCCAACAAACCGCAAATGGCTGAAACACCTCGGTTTAACTCGAACTGGCAATGCATTATAGATCAATGCAGGACGGGCTCAGTGTTTGTGTGTATAACAGACCGCCAGCGCCCGAAGTTCGAGCCCATCAAAAAACTGCAGGCCAAGTCAAGACACGCTTTTAAAGTAAGTAAACGTCAGTCTTGGAGAGACCTTTGTTCCCAGCTGGCTTTGAACACATCCAAGAAAAAGGTCTGAAAATCAAAGGGGAAATACAAACCCTTCCATTCATCTCCCGAACTTGCAGACGCTCTGACTGTCGATAAACAACCTCTTGCCAATCTGTTGGCATCCGCTGCTAAACATTCCCGATCCTTCACAAATAGATAAACTGCTCTTTTGAAAAAAACTAACATCTGGAATTAAAAAAAAAATCTTCCTGTAATTTTTCCTCTGACAACACTGAAGCCTACAATCCGCCATTTTCACTACATGAACTGAAATCGGTTCTGCAAACATGTAGTGATTCTACTCCTGGCCTTGATGACTTCCATTTCCAGGTTCTGAAACATCTCCTGGAAAGCTGTCTCCCAGACTCTTCAAGGTGTATACAATCATATCTGGACCATAGGGTACTTTCCACCTCCTAATAGAAAGTCGTCGTCATTACAATTCATAAGCCCATAAAACACTTCAGCAACCCTTAATGTTATCACCCAGTAGTTCTGATCAGCTACCATAGGCTAATGAAAAAGAGATGACTAACTCTTGTCTGATGTGGAAGCTAGAAACCAATGGCCTTTCGGCCAAAGAGCAGTGCGATTACCGCAGAAAAACCATTCCACCGTTGACCACCTTGAAATTACCGCTCGCAGTGATTTCATTAACAAACAACATGTGGTTGCAGTTCTTTCTTTTCACCTCGAGGAAGGCTTCCGACACCATGTGGAAATCTACAATTCTTATGGATCTTCATAAGATAGTTTTTTTCGGGGGTCATCTCCCTCCTTTTTTATTAACACCTTTCTGGCTGATTCGCATTCCCATTTCTGGTTGACACCAATCTGATATCCACGAGCAGGAGTTGGGGTGTACCCCGAGGGCATTCCTTCTCATGTTCTCTTTTGCATCAAAATTAATGAGATTGTCAGTTCTGCAAACGAAGGTGCCGATCCCTCTGTTGATGAGTTTCGCTCTATGCAGTTGGAGCCATCCATGCTAGCGTACAACGTCGACTGCAACTTGGCGTGGATAAGATCCGACAGCGGCCAAGGAAAAAAACACCACCATCCACTTTCAAGGACCCCGACTGTGTCTGGATGCATTCCACACCATCCCCTGTTTACAGGTTATGTACTGAGGTAGGAGAACCATCACTCTCCAACTGCCGGCCGGAGCTTTCTTTCTGTTGCTAAATATCTTCTCTGAGCCCACAAACCTTGTTTATCTCTGTGCTTTTGACTCGATGTTCCTCAAGAAATTTGAGCCCCCTCCCCTCTCCCCCCTCCACCCTCCCCTCACCCTAGGAATTCGTACTCTTCTTTATTTGAACAGTGCGGACGTAGATTTCGGAGTGATGTGTGATTTGTCCAAGGTTCTTGATGATGACCCACCATGGATTTTCCTCACCTTGCTTTGATCTGGCCTCATATTGCAGACTCCATCAGCTGTTTGACATAGAAGAATTTCCCCCCCCCCCCCCCCAAAAAAAAAAAAAAAAAAAAAAAGTTGTAATTTTCCTTCTAAAGAATGCTGATTGTTCCAGCTCTGAAGAGGGGGTTGCCTCAGCTACATTTTTGCACAAGGATCGTTCTGTGCGATGTTCTAAACAATTCTCACAGACAGCTTTATCTGCACTGCTGAGATGACAGCGTTGGGGTGGGGTCTTCCAATGGTCTGTAAATCATAGCATAAAGACTCCCTCATTCTCTCAAACTCCCTTTCTGTTTTGGATTGCCATTGTTGGCCGTGACCTCTGCAGCTGATATTGAACTGTTTCATTCTTTGAAATATGATAGACACAATATAATGCTTCGGTCGCCGATCGCGTCTGCATTCGAGGCATTGAAGCGGTAGATCGATTTGTCAAGAATGCTACAGATAAGGGGTGGGCAGGTTCTCTGTTGTTTTTTTTTTCAAACTGATCTGAAAGCCAAAGCTTGAGGCTTCTATCAAAGACCTCTGGCAAGAGGAATGGAACTCGCAGATGAATAACGAACTCACCCAAGTCCATCCAAACCTGAAAGAGTTTTTACCCTTGCCTCGGGGTGGCCGTAAAGAAGAAACAAACTTGTGCCGTTGGCAACAGGCCATTCTTTTTGCACACACTCTTACATGTTAAAAGGTGAAGAAGCTCCGTGGTGCATTCTGTGTGATGTGCCACACGCTATAAAACATGTTGCCATGATGCCAGATATAAACACTGTACAGAAGACACCATGAAAACCTCGTTCAGTGACACTTGACTAATGTGATTTTTTCAGTTTCTGGAAGAGATCAACATTTTTCCTCTGAACTGGGATTTAACAGAAGAAAGATTTTAACTACATTCGGGCGTGATTTTGGAAAAATGTATTGATAGAAGCTGCGTTTACATTTCTTTCTTTTCTTCTTTTAAAAAAAAAATCTGTTTTGAAAGTTGACTTTACTGAGGTGACAGACCTGATATCATCGTTTGCGGTCGAATGGCCATAAGCATCTCTCTCTCTCTCTCTCTCTCTCTCTCTCTCTCTCTCTGTCTGTCTGTCTGTCTGTCTGTCTGTCTGTCTTTATCAGTGTGTGTGTGTGTGTGTGTGTGTGTGCATGCTTGTTCTCATTCGTGCTTGCATACGTACGTGCGTGCGCGCTCGCGTGTATTTGTGTATGTTAGTGCCCATGCGGGCGTGCATGCATGTATTTGTGGGAATGTGTATTTGAGCTCATGCGCGCGCGCGCGCGCGCGCGCGCGCGTGTGTGTGTTTTGAAAAAATGTATCAATATGTTAGTTTTCTATGTGTCTAGGAGTACACATGTTTGTGCACGTAAGCCTTAAGAACCAACATTTTGCAGGGACGGCAAGTTTCAGAGAAACCAGCCGGAAATCTGCACATGCGTGATACTGTTGATAGCAGTAACACAGTAGTGCAAAGTACTCGAAAGAAAAAACTTCAAGTGGGCTCAACTCAGGAACGAAATATTACATAACAAATTATTAATTTCTTCCCATCTAGTGACTTTTTCATCAGTTAAAGAAAAAAATGAATTGAAGTTACGAAACAAAAAAGTAATGCAGACTCTTACGATTCGGACTCCGGTCCAGAGATGATGAAAAGTGGGGAAAGCTTTGTTCAACGTTTCGTCTCTTTCGCCATACACTGTACGGGATGGTGGGGCCATCAGTGAAAGGACAGATCGCGGCACACATGGCCAGACCTGAGCACGCACGAACACTGCTCAAAGGACCGAGCTGCGGGTTTTCCTCAGGGGCATAAAAGGATATTAAAACAAAATGAGAGCTGTCCTCTGCTTTTGGAATGTCCCTGAACCAATTGATCTTGATAAAAAAGAGTGTTGGTATTGGAGAAAAGACCCAATGGTGAAAAAAAAAGATAAGAAGGGAAAAAAAAGAAGTAGGGTAGGAAGTTGTAAGAGAAAGAACAGAGAAGAGAAAGTGGAAAAACTAATCCAGGAAGGAAAAGAGAAAAGATTGTAGATGTACAGACAAGTGGTTGGGGGTAGAGGGGAAACGGAAGAAGCAGCGGAGGAGGTGGCGATCGGGCGGGGTACAAAAAGAGTGAAGGAGAAGAACAGAAACAAGAGGACGAAGAAAGGTAAAGAAAAGGAACACAACAGAAACAACAAGAATGAAAATGATATTGAAAACCTGAAGCAGATGGAACTTGTAAAGAAGATGACCAAAGAAACTGGAATGCCAAGCAAACAACAACAAAAAAAGAAAACAAAAGGCTGGCACGCTGTATTTTTAAATTCAGCTCTCCAGACGTCCCCTTAACACAAAATCCAGTCAAACAAAATGAGACCTCTGCTCTGGACACGAGACTTATATGTTTTTTTTTAAAAAAAAGTTAAAGGGATATTTTGCTCAGAGATTGTGCTCTGACCACAGCCTGCAGTAGAAACTGTCCGGGGCAGGAGAAAAATCCAAACATTGACATCGAGGAGAAAGTTTGAAAGTACACGAAAAGAAACGACCAGAAGCAGAAGAGAAAGAAACAGGAAAGATCCGAACACGAGAAAGGGAAAGACAGAAATAGTGAGCAAAGAAGAAAAAAGCTTCGCTGGCGTGTTGTGCATCTGTGCGTTCTGACAGAACAACGACAGCAGGAGGCGTTCTTGACCAGCCAGATCAACCAAGATCGCTTGCCATACTCTACTGAGTTCTGACCCGCACAGTTCTGCAACATCAGGCAAGGCATTGCGACTGGGTCATTGCACGTGCTTGAGGTCGTGCTACGTGTGCCGCACGGGGGGTCCGACAATTTTTTTGATTATTCGTGCTCACGTGCTATCGCACCCTTTCATCTCTTGAATATGAACCCATGTTTCTACTAATGTCTATAGATTGGGCATCGTCCCCACTGTCTGTATTTTTGCCCGCTTTCTCATTCCCTTTGAAATATCTGCTTTTATTTCACTTTCTTGTGGTCTTACCGTTGTATATGTTTTCTGACACGTGAGACACAAAATAACGGCTCTGCCTGTCTGTCTCTCTGCTGCCCGTCTTTCGTGTCTGTCTGTGTCTGTCTGTCTGTATGTACTCGTTCTCTCTCCCCCTTCTTCTTCTCTTTCTTTTTTCCCGTTATGTCTGTATTCTCCCCTCCCGCTCCCGTGCTTTTCCTCTGTCTCTCTCTTTCTGTTTTTCAGATATGTCCAACTACATTTTTCTTGAGAGGAAGAGATCTTATTAGCTGCTTGAGGAAATCTCTGATTCATTACTATAGAAGCTGAAACAAACAAGGAAGTCTGTTGGCTCATCAGAGTCTCATAGGACGTGAATTAGCTCGGAATTTTTTGGTTTAAGAAAAAGGACTCGAGAACATCAGAGCCAATAGCAGAGGCAACTGAAAAGAGTCTAGCTGGATGTGGTCAAGAAGGAACTAAAGTAGTGAACTTCACAGGCTTAAATTTCACACTTAGACTTAAGGAGGTGCCCGATAACGGCGCAGGTCGGATATACAGCATCAGCACAGCACTAGGCCAGTGGAATCGGCGGACAAGATCAACAAAAAACACAAAAGCAAATGGCTCAAGTCGCCCCTAGTCTCGCTCACACGCACTCCCAATTTGTCTCAAGCAAAAGCTCAAGGTACCACTGAATTCCATCCTATCGCGGCTTGCAAAGTGGATAAAGCAAGGTCTGGGCCCTACCTAAGGAGTAGGGAGACAAGGTTTGTGATACCAATCCAGCCTACACTAAGGCCTGACCGAAAACTGAAAGTCCAGGAAGCTGTGACATGGCGAAGGAGAAATCTCAGGATTAGAGGAAACAGCATACATACACAAACCAACAGACAGCAAAAGAAGGATTATGACTGAAGAGAGGACGACTAAGCCGAGAGGATCCAGAACGCTGTCCAAGACTAACAGGACAGTGGATTACATG
Organism: Conus betulinus; assembly: GCA_016801955.1. Classification (NCBI taxonomy): domain Eukaryota; kingdom Metazoa; phylum Mollusca; class Gastropoda; order Neogastropoda; family Conidae; genus Conus; species Conus betulinus. Next base: position 174,289 of record JADBJO010002058.1, read on the forward strand.
GTGAAAGCACACTTCAAAGAATCTCAGCCGGAAGTTCAAAGTCCTTGCCATGGAAGTTTATTGCAAAGAAATTTGTAGGCCCCTCAGGGCCTAAGATCCCATGAACCAGCTCGGGTTTTCTGGTAAGAAGAGAACCAGAACCTTTATAAGGCGTCACAGAGGTTGCTGAAAAAAAAATCTGAGCTGAATCTGGTCTCGAAAAGGAACGAAGTGAACATAGATTTAGATTTCCCAACCAAGAACAGATGTGTAATACCGATGTCTGTGAGACATCCTCCTAAAGTTAGGACAACGTCTTTGAGACTCCTCTCCATCCAGAAAGTTGCTGGTTCGAATCCGGGCTCCACCAGAAAAAAACTTGTAAGTAGTCATGACCTGAATAGGGTCCAGAATAGCCGCGCAGGGTAGAGCTCAGATTCGTCAAATGAGAGCACCAGATTCGTTAAATCTTCCAGTGATCCCTTTTCGGAGGGTTTGGGGTTCGAAGCTCCGCCGCGGTCCTGGTTCGCGTACAGGCCTCGGGGGATTTTTCCTATCCGAGATTACGAGTGTGAACCACGTTGGCTCTGACTCCATTTCCCATACAGTCCTTCGAAGGAGATTCGACTATAAACCCGATGAGATCCGTGTGTGAATGTGCGCCCAATGCCTCTTGCACACAAGGTAAAAATTCCATCACCAACTTTCGAAGAAGAGGACGCCAAAGTTTGGCCGTTGGTATGGATGGATGAAACATATCATTATCAATGCACCTTCCCCAAAGTTGGAGTGTGGCTGCCTTAGTGGCGGGATGAGAAAAAACGGTCCCCCCATACACATAAACTCCACTCCCTTTGAACTTGTGGGCAAATGGGTTTCATCCTTTGCCTGACTATACCAGGGAGTGTCCGTAGGAGTATCAGCCTGTAAAAACGCAGAAAAAAAAAACCTAAAAAAAAAACCTGAATGAGGTTTGTCTCCCTTATTTGAGTGTAATGCAAGTCAGGGCCCAAACACGTGTCTGGAGGCTTTTTTTCCCCCTAGGAACCTTTCTGCTGTCACAACTCCCCTAGAGGTTCTGGCAGCTACGAAATGGCAAAAGTATGGAAGTAGCAGCACAGCTACGGAATTTTAGCAATAATAGTGTTGACAACAGATATATTGTGGTCTACGCATGTTTGTTAATCAGTGTCCAAACTGGATCTACTTCCTACATAGAAACACTCTCTTAAAAGCCCACTTTTGCAAAATATTTTTTCCAAGGCTCACAATTGAAATGTTTACGTTTTGAATAAACAAAACTCGCCCTGAAACAAATTAACACATCTCCCGTTGAACACGAGACTTGTCATCTGATGTGCCTTTTTGAATCAAGAAGGAATATGATACCGGAAAGCGGTATAACCCGGATATAGGGGAAAACCACACAGGGGCGGATAGCTCAATAAGAAAAAAAAAAAAAGAAAATGAAATAAATAGGTATGAAGAGAAGGGAGAAAACTGGGAGGCCAAAAAAAAACAACAACAGCACACAAGAAGGAAAAACTTGGGAAAATAAGCAGAGAAAACGAAAAGAAAGAAGAAAAGTACAAAAAAAACACAAAAAAAAAAAAAAAACAAAAAAAAAAAAAGAAAGAGAAAACGACAGAAACGACAATAATGAAGGAGGGTTGATAATCAGAAAAGGATGAGCTTTAGTTGATCGGTTTGCTTCTGTACATTTTGATCTGACACACCGGCTCGCATAGTTCTGTTCAGATGTTGCGTGTGTGCTGCTTTAAATGTTCTGTGCTGCCGTCACATCCCGGTCACTTTGAAATAGACGAGGCCTTGTTTCACTTTAACTGAGAACGCAGGCTTGATTGACTTGCCTTGATTGTTATCCATTTTAACATTGGATGCCTTTGAAATCGCCGTTCATACGAGACGTTTGTACCATTTTTGATACGATGGGCCTCACCTAATAACCTAAGAGAATCTCTCTCTTTCGCTCTTTCCGCCTCTCTCTCTCTTTCTCCTTCTCTCTGCTCTAGTCTCATCTGACTTCCTCTCTCACTCCTTCTCTCTCTTCTATCTCTCTCTCTCTAGCCCTTCTCCCTCTCGTACTCTCTCTCTGTTGTCTTTGTCTCACAACACACACACCCAGCACACACACACACGAACACACACAACCAAGACCAACACACAACACACACACACACACACCACACACACGGCAACCACGACACGCACGCACGCCACACGCACACACACGCATGACACGGACCACCTAAGCACATACACAACACACAACACACCAAACACACTGGGGGGGGGGGGGGGCGGCGCGCGGGGGGGGGGGGGAGGCCACGACGGTGGCGAAGCACACCACACGCACGCACGGCCAGCACTTAGGACCCCCCCCCCCACACCCCACCTGTCCGCCCCCACATTCCCCCCACGATGTGTTCAAATGAGAGATATTCAGTAATAAAAATGTTTTGTCTGTCGTTGTGCCACCCCCCTCCACCCCCCCCCCCACACCCACTTACCCCGTCGTGTATCCTACTTGATCTATCTGATCTCCCTATCTCTGTCTATCTGTCTATAGTTTGTAATCGCCTTTATCTGTCTGTATGTCTATCTATCTGCTCTAACATTTTGATTTTGTGTGATAGGCATCTTCCTGTCCCATCCTTGTATTTGGTACTGACCTGTCTGCCGCTGACTATTTGTATCTTTTGGTTCTTTTTGTCGCTACTTTCTTTTCAGCCTATTCGCTCTTTCGAGGAGAGTCTCCTCGTCCAGAGGAAGAGGTGGCTGAGAGACGAGCGAGAAGAGACGCCGCAGAGATCTGGACAAGAGATGGAGCATTGAAGGGATTTGCGTGAGAGAGAGTAGAGATTGAGAGAGAGAGCCTATGAGAGAGAGAGATCATTCCTGACCCTGACCATGCGTATAAGAAACGCCATGTGCATGTGTATGTCTACGCACACTTATGTGTGTATCCGAAATGTGTGTCGCACACACGTAGACTAGATATGCATGTAAAACTAATGAAATGAAAGTAATGTATGTATGGTGTGCAACTGCCATGCATGTTGTTTGCTTTTTTTTTTGTTTGCCTTGTTTGCTTTTTTCCATTTAGTTTTGTTTGTTTGTTTGGTTTACGCCGCCACACATCCACGAAGAAGTAAGGTGTGCGCCTTGCGAACACAGATGTCTGCTCCAAGACAGCCAGACTGCGGGATGTTGGCCAAAGGCGTGGGGGGGTGGACTGGGGGTGCGGTGAAAGGGGGGGGGGGGGGGGGTGTGGATGAGGTGGAGATGGGGTTGTCTTTCCATATTGTAGGCCAGTCATACACGAAGCACAATCATGCAAAGGCTACTACTGGACTAGGAAGTCTTGACACTTTGAAAAACGAAAATTAATTTTCTCTGATCGAATCTTCCTGGTATTTCTCATCAGCCCCGAAGCGCGAAAAAAAAAAAAGAAAAATAAAAAAGAAATGAAAAGCCAACAAAATCTGCAAGGAGGTTAAAATAAAAAATGACAAAGTGACTCGGCGCGCGAAAACTTCTTCTCCATGATAGCCAACAATTAGATTCATAATTGCTGATGTCACGAGAGGAAACTCCCTCCAAACCAGGGTCTTTGGAAAAAAAGCAGAAGACTCCCCTTGGTTCAATGTTTTATTTTTTTATTCAATATGTAGTCGCCTTTCTTCTTCATGGAGTGAAATGGAGTCGATTGGAATGTGCATAGAGTCGATCAACTATTTGTTATGGAGGTGGGGGTTTTTTTTTTTATTTAGGGGGGGGTTGTGGGGGGGGATGGGGGGGGGGGGGGGGGGGGATGGGGTGGGGGGGGGGGTGGGGGGGGGGGGGGGGGGGGGAGAGGGAACAGGAACCCGCAGACAGACAATGACACGCAGATATGAACACTAGTTATGCGTTAACGATCTCCATTTTTTTTCTTCTAGTAATAAAAGCAGCAATAACACTCTATCCTCTTTCATGAAATGGAAAGTCCCCTTGCTTTTTTTTTTTTTAGTTGAGTCTTTCTTGCTTTATTTTTTCTATTTTCGGTTTTTCTTTTTTTCTTTTTACCCACCGATTTTTTTTTTTTTTTGTTAATGGTTGTTTTTTTTATCTTACCCATTTCCCAATAAAATTATTTACAACCCAAACCCCTGGAACTTTTAAACCACGTTTCACCCCGTTTTTTTTTTTTTTTTTTTTTAAATGCTTTTCTCTACTTGGACTCTTATTACTTCAGTCAATATTATGATTTGTTTTTTTTGTTTTAAACTAATCTGGTCTTATTGTCTAAGTTGTCTTGTGTTTGTTCTATCTGTTTGTCTGTACTGTGTTGTTTCGATCTGTCTATCTCTCTCGCTGCCTCTCTTCCCGAGCGTCTGTCACTACTTTGTCTGTCTTTGCCTGTCTCTGCATCGCTCTCCTCTCTCTCTCGTCTCTCTGTGCCTCTTGCTCTCTCTCTCCTCGATCCCTTCCTGTCGGTCTCTCGGTTCCGTCTGTCTGATCTCTCGTCTTTGTCTCTGTCTGCGGGTCCTTCGTCTGTCTGTCCGTCTGTCGTCTGTCTCGTGGCCGTCTGTCTGTCTCGTCTGGCTGTCTGTCTGCTGTGTGTCTGTCTCCTATCTCTCAGTCTTGTCTCTCGTATTTGTCTTTGTCTTTCTGTGTCCCTGTTTCTGTCTTCTTCTCTCCGTATCCCCCCACCACCCCTCTTCTCTCTCTCTCCTCTCTCTGCTACTCTCTGTTTCTGCTTTTGTGTCCTCTAGTCCGTCCTGGCTTGGTGTCCGTTCGTCCGTCCGTTCTGGCCTGCGCCTCTGCCGGTCGTCTCTGTCTACATCTGATGTCAGACTTTCTATCTCTCTGTCTCCTCTCTCCGCCTCTCATCCTCTCTCCGCTCTCTCTCTCTGTGTCTCTCGCTCTACTCTCTCCTCTCCCTGTCTGTCGTGTCGGTGTCATGTGTCTGTCCCTCTGTTTCTGTATCTGTCTCGAGTTCTGTCTGTCTGTCTGTCTCACACTGTCATTTCCGTCCCGTCTGTCCTCCCATCCTCTTCCGTTTCTTCCCTGGTCTGTCTGTCCTGTCGCTCTTTGTCGGTCTCATCTCACCGTCTGTCTCCCTCTGAACTTCCCTCTGTCTGTCCCTGTGAGTCGGTCTGCCTGCCTGCTTGCCTTTAAAGTCCTTTCAGGCATGCTCTGGCAATCTGTGTGCCTGTCTGTGCATTTTCTATGTTTGTTATGTCCGTCTGTTGTTTACAGGGATGGATGAGAAGAGTTTAGGGGTGGGAGTGTGGGTAGCGTGTAGTGCTAGAGTGTGTGTGTGTTGTGTGTGTGGGGTGTGTGGTTTGTGTTTTGTGTACGTGTGTCCGTGTGTGTGGCATGCATGCGTGTGTATTGTGATTGTGCGTGTGCACTGGTGTGTGCAGTGTGTGTGGTTGTGTGTGTGTGTGTGTTGTGTGTGTGTTGCGGCGCGCGCTGCGCGCGCGTGCTTGCGTATGTGTGTGTGTGTGTGTGGTGTGTGTGTGTGTGTGTGGTGTGTGTGTGTGTGTGTGTGTGTGTAGTGTTGTCTGTGTTGTGTGTGTGCGAGCATGTGTGGAGCTCTCTCTCTCTCTCTCTCCTCTCTCTCTCTCTCGCTCTCCTCTCTCTCTCTCTCAGTGTGTACGTACACGTATCTATGCACATAGTATGCCACAGGTACGTGACCATGAGCAGTGCGTAAAAATGACGCAACAAAGTTGAACATCGAACATCCTCCGAGGGGACCCCGAATAACAAACGATGGATTATAGAAACAAATGATTCTCTTCTCTATCTCAGTCTCAGTTGCTGACCCCTTCCTTGCTTTGATCATCTGGATAACTGTAAGGAAAATCTGCAGAAAGTAGAAACATCGAACAAAACGGAACTTTCCTCCCAGGGAACAATTAGAGTCAATAAACGCTGGCCATCACGGGACGAACTGCAGCCCAGAGAGGAACAGGGAAGGAAGCTTGCTTCATGGTTTTATCAGTACTGGGATGGACTGGGCATTTAAATCGTGACGTCAACAGCACAACAACAACAACAAACAACAGCAACAGCAACAACATCATTTAAAACAGACTGATCGGGATACACTGGGTCAGAGATTAGGAGAGGAAAAAGAAAAAAACAAAAAAAAAAAAAAAAAAAAAAAAAAAAAAAAAAAGAAGAAAAAAAAAAGAAGACTGGTCGAAGGACAGAAGAAAAAGGAAAAAAGAAAAACAAAAAAAAAACGAAAAAAAAAAAGAAAAAAAGAAAGAAGAAAAGAGAAAGACTGGTCGAAGGACAGAACTGAAGACTTCCCCAATGGCAGAAAGCGTTGTAAACACACAGAGGCACGCACGCATTGCACACACACTCACACAAACACGCACACAGGCACGAACGCACGCACGCACATCCACACACGCACGCACCCGCACCCGCACATACGCAGACACGCGCGCACACACATACACAGATAAGCAGACAGACGGAAGGAGACAGAGAGAGAGAGAGAGAGAGAGAGAGAGAGAGAGAGAGAGAGAGAGAGAGGAGAGAGAGAGAGAGAGAGAGGTGTGTGTGTGTGTGTGTGTGTGTGTGAGTGTATGTAACACAAAATGAAAAACTGAAAATAATTAACTCTTTTGTTTCATTCATGTTGTTTTCTTAGTATATGCAACACATCAGAGTGAGTGTGCCAGTACACTACACATTAGAACATTAACAAACCCAGACACTTTGTATCAAACGCTAAAACACTAAAATCAGCAAAAAGTATGTCCATTTGTAAGAGAAACATACAGACTATGCATGGTGTGTATTAGGAGAATCAGGAATATGAAAAAGAATGACAAGAACAAAAGAGTAGAGAATCATCAAACTGAGAACCCGAAGTAGAAAGTCAGTCAGGATTCCAGAAGAGAAACCAACACGGGAAAAGTGAAGAGTCGAGAAGAAAAGGAGCGGACAGGCACCCTCAAACAGAAACGAAAACTCTCCTCTGGAATTTGGACTTGTATCCAATGTACTTTTAATGTAGGGGGAGAGATGGTACCTGGGGGAAAAGCCCGCTATGAATGCTGAATAAGAGACAAGAAAAGGAGAGAGGAGAGAGAGAGAGAGAGAGAGAGAGAGAGAGAGAGAGACGAGAGAGAGAGAGAGAGAGAGAGAGAGAGAGAGAGACAGAGAGACAGAGAATGGGGACAAAAAGAAAGGAAAAAAAAAAAGGGAAAGGCATGAAGAAATAACTGGAAGGGAAAACTGCGAAAAAAGGGAAGGAGACAGTTGAAGAAGAAAAAAAAAAAAAAAAGGAAAAAAGAAGGCAGAAAGACGGAGTAACAGAAACAAAGGACGTTAATTATGTGGACAGAAAAACCTGTACTCATGAGTTGTTTCCTGTGCTTCCTTATCCGACACAAGTTTTCCTTTCCACATGAGCCATTCCTCAACGTTTTTTTTCTTTTTTTTTTTTTCGCGCCATTTCAGGGTACATAATTTTTATGGAGGTGATTATGGACTGTTCTCGTGCTATGGCATCATTTTCAATGTCATGTTTCGCCTTTTTCCTACGGATTTTGCAGCCTTATTGCCTTACTATCCGTTTGTTCACTTTTCGTTTTAAACATGTCCTTTCGACTATTTTTTTGTAATGTTGTAGTTCTGTCTATCTATCTATCTATCGATTTTTCGATTTATCGATCGATCTATTGATCGATCGAAGCCTAGCCTAGCCTAGCTTAGCCTAGCCTAGCCTAGCCCAGCCTAGCCTAGCTCAGCCCTAGCCCAGCCTAGCCCAGCCTAACGTAACGTACCATAACCTAACCCAGCCTTACCTAACCTTACATGCCTAACTATCTGTCTACCTGAATGTCTGTCTATCTATCGATCGATCGATCTAACCTAGCCTAGGGTAGCCTAGCCTATCCTAGCCTAGCTAGCATCGTAACGCATCGTAACGTAACGAAACGTAACGTGACGTGACCTAGCATGACCTAACGTAACCTAGCCTAACCAACCCGTCTATCTATCTATCCATCTATTCATCTATCTATCTGTCTATCTACACACATAATTATGCACATACATACATGTATATCTATCTGATATACCTATATATTCATCTATCTGTTCATCTATCTGTCTATCTATATATCTAACTATCTACACACATATGTACATACATACATGTGTACATAATGGATGTATATGTATACATAATGGGGGG
>JADBJO010002058.1:190000-192500 GCA_016801955.1 Conus betulinus
ATTTCTCCCGAAGGCGTGGTTTCACACGGCTAAGCGGCCCGGACACGCGCTGTTGTAACAGATGCAATGACTGAAGAATAGCCGTTTCGCAGCCATTTACTTAAGAAAGAAAGCGTGTCCCGCGATAACACGCCGATGGCTACAGCGGCCAGGGTCAAGCAGGCGAATTCCATTGCACGCCGCAGTGGTGACGTGTGCTCAACATTAATCGTCTGTAAGACCCAGTTCCTTGTTTTTATCGGTCTTCTCTTAAACTCCGCCCAGGCCAAGTAGGTACTTCACTGACTTTCAGCAGCCATCTCAGGAGAGAGAGAGAGAGAGAGAGAGAGAGAGAGAGAGAGAGAGATTTCATCGTGTCCGTGATAAAACGAGAATCAGAAAAGAAAGTAATGATTCTGTATTTTCCTATGAAGACGGAGAAAACGTGAATTAAAACACTGCTCCTTCCTTTCAATTCATACGGCGCCAAAGTCACCAATATCGTCTCTTTCATTGGGCGAAAAATTCTATGGGACCAAAGTTGCCGGACCTCCTTAGAATAGGTCGAGCCGAAAGGAAGCTTCTTGTTCTGTACCATGCTAAGATTCTGCAGAAGGTTTGTTGTCTTGAGGGGTTGGATTAAATGATGACGCCAGTCTTTGGCTCATGAAGTGGATGTTACGGAACACGTTTTGCGAATCTCTAGAGCGTATAATAATAATAATAATAAAACATGCAAGAACCAGCTTCAAAGTGTGTTTATTGACATTAAAAATATGTCGTGCGGGGATGGATGTGAGGGTCAGGGGTTGGGTAAAGGAAGGTGATAAGGACACAGGGCAAAAAAACCCCCCAAAAAGCAAGAAGCCCTATCATGTTGCAAGCTTGTTGCAGAATGCGTTGTTTGGTGATTCCCCTTGTGACAGAGGTTGACGTGCTTACCCGTTGATGAGGGAGCGTCTACAACACCCTATGCCAGTGGTGATTGCTTCCAAACCCGTGTCTCCAAAATATCCTTTGTGTCTTGACTTGTGAAAAAAAAAATATTGACCAGTGTTTGGTCAGAGCCGTATGTCGTGTGGGAAGGAGCAAACAATTCAAGGCGCGTGTACATGTCAATCGCACACATGCATATCATAATTCAAACCGCATACCCTGGGAACAAATGAATATATAGACTAGTGGACAAACAAATAAACAAGTGGACAAACAAATAAAAATGAAAAGACTTGGACAGGTGGAGTGGAGGGAGGAACTATCTTGAAAGAAGGGACGTTGTCTGTTGTTGTTTTGTGACGATGAAAGAAGGGGAAGCTGGTTCCAGACGTGTGGTCTGGAGACCAAGAAATGTCGGGGACACAGTGTGGATTGTTTGAACCTGGGGATCCGGGGGGCTTACCCAAAACGTACAGACGAAGAAGTGTTTAAAGTTACATTAGGAAAAAACATAGAAAGAAAAACAATAGATCTGGTTGGGACAGATGTCTTTGTCCGTCGAGACGAGACGATCGGGACAGATACGGGTAAATGAGAAGACATTGAGTTGTAAGGGAGTTAATGTCACTGTTGAACGTGTGTGTGTGTGTGTGTGTGTGTGTGTGTGTGTGTCTGCGTGCGTGCGTGCGCGTGCGTGCGTGTGTGTGTGTGTATGTATGTGTGTGTGTGTTTTTGCGCGCGCGCGCGCGCGCGCGTGCTTGCGTGCGTATGTGTGTGTGTGTAGGGGTGGGTGGGGGGGGGGGTGCGCACGCACGCGCGCGCGCATGTGAATACGTGTATGTCTCCCCCAAACCTTGGTGCAGTTTGAGCACTTACAGTTCACGTAGCTTTAGGGTACGCTTCCTTCTCTTTGTTAGAAGCTAATACGTTACATGGGTGACAGGGCCTGCTCTACTTACTATTTCATGGAAAATGTCGATGGGAATGACCTGCAACAGGTGAAAAAACGCAGTTTTCGTTGGCTGAATTCACGGACATCGAGCAGCAAATTTGGTTTGGAGGAGTTGTGTGTGTGTGTTTGTTTTTCTCAGTTCCAAGACTCGGAGCAAATCGATTGGCTGCCGGTTGCGAAGTTGACCGAGTTGAACGCAAAGCTCTTGTGACGTCACAAAAAGTGGCTCGTTATTTCATTTCATTCAAAGCTCTTGTGACGTCATAAAAAGTGGCTCGTTTATTTATTTCATTTTTTTTTTTTTTAGGTCAAAAAATCTCTTGGCCCGTGGGGACTGTTAGCCCACGCTTTCTGGCACATCCCCACCCGGACCCGTCTGGAACATTGCGAGAAAGCGTGGGGACCTATCTCACGCGTTTCGGTTTAAGTGTGGATTGCAGCAAAGCATGCTATTCCCCTGCCGTCCGCTTTGCTGTAATTGCGAGTAACTGTGGGCATGAGGGGAGGGGGGGGGGGGGGAGAGAGAATATATCCTTCCTCCAAAATCATTCCTCGTTTTCTTGCAATCAGAAGGCATCGAAGGCTCCCCTTCTTTTAGACAAAACGATGTCTTTTGTCGTCCGAGAATAGCTT
>JADBJO010002058.1:200000-215000 GCA_016801955.1 Conus betulinus
GAGACACATCTTGCTGGCTGAATAGCTCTATATCAGTTTCACTTTGATATTGTCAACCGCAAAGATGTTCCGAGAAAAGATAGTCTTGCTGGCAGAATAGCTCTAAATTAGTTTCACATTGACTCATTGAGTATAGAGCAAAGATGTTCCGGGAAGAGATGATCTGGCTGGCAGAACAGGTCTACATTAGTTTCACTTTGAATCAGTGAAGGAAGGGCAACGATCTTCCAAGAAGCTGAATGCCGTGAAAGTTACTGTGTACTTTGAGTCATCGAGTAAAGGGCAAGAATCTTTGAAGAAGAGATAATCTTGTCGGCGAAATAGCTCAAAAATAGTTTCTACGTTGAGTCGTAGAGTAAAAGGCAAGGACTTTTTGAAGAAGAGATAATCTTGTCGGCGAAATAGCTCAAAAATAGTTTCTACGTTGAGTCATCGTGTAAAGGGCAAGAATCTTTGAAGAAGAGATAATCTTGTCGGCGAAATAGCTCAAAAATAGTTTCTACGTTGAGTCGTAGAGTAAAGGCAAGAAACTTTGAAGAAGAGATCATCTTACCGGCGCGAAATAGCTCTAAATTTGTTCCCACGTAGAGTCTCATTGAAGTAACATTGAAGTAACGGGTAAGAATCTTCCAATAAGAGATACACTTGCCGGCAAAGTATGATTAGTTTCCACTTTGCGTCTGTAAATAAAGTGCTAGGGTCTATAAAGAAGAGATACTCTTGCTGGCAGAACACCTCTATGTTAGTCTCTGCTCCAAGTCATGAGTGAAGGGCAAAGATCTTCCCGAGAAGAAAACCACTTGCTGGCACAGTGCTGTTACATTACTTTCCACTTTGAGTCATCGAGTAAAGGACAAGGATCTTACAAAAAGAGACAGTCTTGATGGCAGAAAACCGCTTAATTAGTGTCCATTTTGTGTCACTAAAGAGAAGTCTTGATGGCAGAAGACCGCTTAAATCAGTTTCCGCTTTTTGTCGTTGAGCAGAAGACATCAGAAGCAGAAAACACACGGATCTTCCAAGGAGGAGGAGTTACACTTGCTGGCAGGAAGGAAACCATCACATTAGGTTCCACTCTGAGTCACTGAGTGAAAGGCGAGAGTCTTCCAAGAAGAGAGATCCGTGCTCGCAGAAGGGCGAAGACCTTCTCAAAAGAGATGTTCTTACTCGCAGAAAGGCGCTCATTCATTTTCTACATTTTAGTGATTTGATTGAAGTGCGATCATCTTCTAAGGCGAGATACTCTTCGCTGGGAAGTTAGTTGTAAATCAGTTTCCCACTGTGAATCATCGAAAGTATCGGTAACGGCAAGGATCGTCTGAGGAGACAGGTGTATTGCCGAGGAAATGCCACTTAATTAGATTCAAGATGTAGCCAATGAACGGACTGCAAGGTTCATTTGAGAACGGATTTTTTTTTTTCGACTATTTTTCAGTCCCAGTTAACCGATAGGAGAAGCTGTGAATTTGTGTCACGTCTTCCGTCCCCCCCCCCCCCCCCCCCCCTCATTCCCTCCTCCTCACCTCCCTTCCCCTCACCTTTCTGTAACAAGGCAGGGCAACCTACCCTGGGTCCGACCAGGTTTGGCCGCTATTGGCTAAACATGATGCTACTGGTTGAAGGTTATGTTTCTAATCTTACTGACTTGTTTGTTGCATCACTTTTCAGACGGGTACAGCGCCGTATCGTTCTATCTGTCTCTCCTTCTCCATCTGCCCACTTCCCCCACCCTTTTTCCCCACCTTTGTCTGTCTGTCTGTCTGTCTGTCTGTCTCTCTCTCTCTCTCTCTCTCTCTCTCTCTCTCTCTCTCTCTCTCTCTCTCTCTCTTCGCACGTCTCCTTCACACACACACACACAGCACACACACACACACACACACACACACACACACACACACACACACACACACACAAACAAAGACAACCACGCACACACACATACACACACACACACACGCACGCACACACACACGCACGCACGCACGCATGCACGCACACACACACACATACACACACACACACACACACACACACACCGCACTAATGCGCGCGGGAGAGAGCACAGAACACGAGCACAACCTACACATCCCAATTCACTTCGTACCATCTCCCACCTTCCCCCACCTCTGTGTGTGAGTGAGTGAGTGAGTGAGTGTGTGTGTGTGTGTGTGTGTGTGTGTGTGTGTGTGTGTGTGTGTGTGCGTGCATGTGTTTCTGTCTGTTTGTCTAATTATCTCTGTCTACATTTGTGCGTACGCACGCGTGGAAACATGCACACATATGCTCGTTTTCTTTTAACCTTGCCCAACACAACTCCCAGAGAAAGCATTACCAGGAAAGCTAATGTCATTCCACCCCTTAATTCCAGACCCCCCCCCCCCCCCCCCCCCCCCCCCCCCCCTCATCCACAGACAAGCACCACGGACTTGGTAACTGGAGTCAGTGCCCACAACACAACAGTGAGAACCACCGACCACGCTTCCTTTAATCACCACGAGTGCACGTTCTGGGACTGAGGCTGACTCATAGTCTGCGACTGATGTCCCAGCCAACCTGTGGTTGAGTGGTTAGACTATACAGTCGTGGTTTTCGGCGGACTGAAATATTGGCCTTCTGGTACTAAGTGTATTTCATTTTGAGACTGCTTCATTCAATGTTCATGGTGCAAGAAATCTTCGTACTTTGTCAGTGAAGTGGTTCGTCGCAAATTCAGAAAAAATTGTCTGTTTTTTTATTCACTACACAAACACCATTAGTTCCCAGATCACTAATTCCAGAGCCAAACAGGGCCTCGGCTGCTGGCATTGCAGTGATGAACAGCTACACCAGTTGTCTCCCCTCTGGCGGTTGTGGACATGCATCAACGTGCAGTAAAGCTCTACCCTAGTTTTCGTTTTGCTCATGCTGCTGTTTGTGCTGTGCGTGTTTGGACTTCAGCTTTTGAATCCATCTTGACTGATAACAGGATCAAGAAATCTGAACTGTTTCACATTCTTCGGTTGCTGTCACGCTTTCTTTGATGTTTCTTCCTCGTCACGCGCTTTCTTTATGTTTCTTCCTTGATTTCTGTCACTAAAAAGTCGATTTTGTACAAGCCCAGAGCCAGGCTCGACATGTTTTTTCAAAAATTCGTTGTTGAGGCTTCAGTGCCCCACTTTGATCTGCGTGAAATTCTGATACAACGATTACCAGATGTAATCACCTTCAACTAAACCAGTGTGATATGGTGGACAGAGGGTGCTGACTTCCCAGTTTGTTATTAAATGACCAGCAATACAACTGGTCCACAAGAACTTTCGTGGGGATGAGCCATTTTCCTGAAACAACTCCACAGGGGTCACCACAATCACCGAACAGCGAATTAGTCTGTGGTGAGTGTCAGGCGATATCCACGCATCCCTTGGGTCATTTTTGACCGGGGTTCAAATATTGGGGCGTGAAAATGGCAACAAATGATATTGCCTATCGCTGGGGGGCCGACATCTTTCCCACAGGACACATGCAGTCAAACACTTGACATTCATTGACGTCTACTCAGGGTATTTCTTTGTGGGTCCCTATCTGCGTACGTGCCCTTGAGGAAAGAGACAGGCATATTTTGCGCTATGGAGAAATATTGTGTAGCAGAGAAGAAAAGTTGACGAGTGTGTGTGTGTGTGTGTGTGTGTGTGTGTGTGTGTTGGGGAAAAGAGAGGGGGAGGGGGAGAGCAAACAAACAGTTATTCCGTCATTTCAGAAATGATCAAACAAACATTTAGAACAAAGAGGCGGAAAGAGAGAGAAGTTTAGGGAAGCAGGAAAGTGAAGGGAGAGGGGGAGAAGGGGGCGGGGAAGGAGGGGGTGTTCAAGTGTTTATTTGTTAACCCCTTCACTGCCAGCGTACGGAGGTTGTCAAATACTGTCCTGGCTTGACTGTGACAGCCCCCACCCCCCCACCTCCCCCACACGCCCCTTCCACTGCATGCCCCTTACAGTTCTGTGGCGTTTTCATTACTTCAGGCAAACCCTCTCAGTCCGCTTCCCAAGGCACCCAGTGGAAGCTGGAACAGGAAAATGAGAACGGGGGGGGGGGGGGGGGGGGGGGGGGGGGGGGGGGGGGGGGGGGGGGGGGGGGGGAAGGGGGGGGGGGGGGATGGCAGAGGTAGGAATAATATAGAAATGGCTGCATAGAACACAAAAAATGTAATAATGAATGTACAAGGAAATGTTTAGGCCAAAGCTTTAAGATCCAAAAAAAATGATGCGGAGGAGTTCACCCGTATGCCAACGCCGCAAGTGTGGATTGGCTCTACTGTCTAATTCAAGATTGGTCATTCACATCAATGCTGACAACTGCTAGAAAGGAATGAAGAATTATGCATGCTACTGCGGGGGGGGAGGGAGAGGGGGGGGGGGGGGGGGAATGTCAAAGCCAGCTGGGCGATTTGGGACATCTGCTTTGACATGGAAAATATCACTAGGCCAGAGCCATCTTTAATTCAGACGATTAGACAAAGGAAAGGGACACACGGGCTTGAGACATATAATGATACGAATAGTGAGAAATGAACACAGCCATTATTTCTGACCCCTATGCAGCAGAAATGGTAACGCCATCTCGTTGGTGGGCGGAAACACTGACATTCTCATTGTCCTCTAGCACGGTTGCTGTCTTACTGGCAGGTCGTGTTGAGACAATACGGTTGAGACTGTTCTCCAAATCAGGTCTCTCTGTCTGTCCTAACGGTATGGTGCAAAATGACAATCGGGCTGATGAAGTCGTCGGCAGGCCATTATGAGGTGGAGATGTAAATGGGAAAGTTGCATGAAAATGAAATATAGAGCCACAGGTAGAGGCATTGCCGCACGTACGTACACACGTATACGTATATATGTATGCGCGCACACATGCAAGCACATACATGTACATACACACACCTGCGCACATACACACACCTGCGCACACACACACACACACACACACACACACACACACGCGCGCGCACGCACGCACGCACGCACACACGCACACACACGCACGCACACACACACACACACACACGCACACACACATCACACACACACACACACACACACACACACACGCGCGCGCGCACGCACACACACACACACACACACACACACACACACACACACACACACACACACACACGCGCGCGCGCGCGCGCGCACGCGCGCGCATTGTCTCATGTTTGAAACAAGAGTTATGTATTTGCATGATATAAATTAGGTGCTTTTGAAAATGTTAATTGTTCCTGCGGTTGTATGCTGTATTTGTTTCTTTCATTTTTTGCGATGAGTGCAGAATGTAAAAAAATCTGGAAAGGTTATTTTTTTACCCTCAGTAGTGGTAGATTTGACTTGACAAGACTTCACGCACCCCCCCCCCCCCCCCCCCACACACACACACACACACGTACACACATTCACACACACACGCACTCAAAAACACACACACACACACACACACACACACACACACACACACACACACACACACACACACACACAAAACACACACACACACACGCGCACGCGCGCGCACGCGTACGCACACCAACAACTCCTCTAACACTTCACCAGCCACACCTACTACTCCATACCCACCACCCACCTCCCCATACACACACACACACAACAACAACAACACACCACACGTTACAGCCGTTTTGGGTTGTTCTCCCTTAAGACGACCCCGGCACAAACGAAAATGGAAACGAGGGCAGAACGGAAATGGAAAGTGACAATAACAGACCAAGACACCACTTGGCCTAAGCACTGGCATGTTCGTAGGGAACTGTCGTTGGAAGGACATTGTAGCGATGCTTTCCGGACGGAGACGCTCACTCACGCCGGCTCCACGACAGGGCAATGATTTGGAGGGGGGCCGTATTACGCGTTTTTCCGTCTGTCGGGCACCCACGAAGCGACGACTTGAACGCAGTGCGATGTCTCCTGTAGTAGGTTGTCTCTTGGCACCCTAACACTTGCTCTGTGTTAACCGCACAACCTTTGTGTGATGTGGATGGGGCATTGGCCGGGAACAAGCGGGAGTTAGATCCTTCTGAGAGAGAGAGAGAGAGAGAGAGAGAGAGAGGAGAGAGAGAGGAGGAGAGAGAGAGAGAGAGATAACAAAAAGAAAAAAGCCCCCACGTGCTTGAAGAAAGCGAAGAGAAGTTGGGCAATCAAGGCGTTTCTCAAACGAGAAAGGGACCAGCTCTTCTCTCAGGATGCCGCCAGGCGTGCAGTCAGGTCATCACTCCAACGTGTCTCTCCGTCTGAGGCGCCTGCTGGATGTATGATTCTGTCCGACACGCTCCAGCCCAGGGAGGTCCGAAGACGCCATTGCGATTGATAGACGATCATGACACACCACGACGAGCGCCGACGTGTGTGTGTGTGTGTGTGTGTGTTGTGTTGTGTCGGGGGGGTGGGTGGTGGGGGGGGGGGGGGGGGATTTTCTTTCTTTTCTGTTCTGCGTACGCAGCTGATAACTCCTGCGGAGACTTGCGTGTATAGACAGAGGCAGTGGAGTTTTGTGTGTATGACCGTTTTTTATCCGCGTCGTTAAGGAAGGCATTTCTCGAACTCCAACTCATCGGTCACGGAATGTTGCATGCTATGGGTAACGTGTGAATCCACAAACAACGCCAAACTGGCCTTCTCTCTTCCGAAGCTTTACGTGTGTGCATGTAAAAAATGTTATAAATGCGTTCATCACCCACGAAACCAACTCTGTGTTTACACAGTCTTATTTTTCGAAGGAATTTTTGATTGTAAAAAAAAAAAAAAAAAGGAATGGGTCCAGAACCCAATATTAACTCGGCGAGTGAAAAATCCCTTACTTTAAGAGAGACTGTAAAAAAAAAATAAGAGAGAGAGAGATTAAAGAGAGAGAGAGAATTTAATTTAAAAAATAAAAATAAAAAAAAAAAAAAATTGGGGGGGGGGGGGAGATAATTTTAAAAAGAATCAGGCGGGGGGGGGGGGATTTAAAAAACCAGCTTTCAAAATGGGTGTCCGTTGGGCTAAAAAACAGTCGATCCGGTCATCACTCCAATGTCTGTCAATTTGACAAAAGGGGCTTCGGTTATGATTAAAAAAAAAACGGGGGGGGGTTAGGGGGGGGGGGGGCGCCCTTGCTGATTGATAGACGATCATGACACACCATTACGAGCGCCGCCCGTGTGTGTGGTGTGTTGTGTGTCCAAAAAAATTATGTGTGTGTGTGGTGGGGGGGGGGGGGGGGGATTTTCTTTCTTGAGGGGGCTTTCGGCGTGTACTCCGCGGACATTGGGGGGTAGGGTGCAGTGGGGGGGGGTGGGCCAAACCTGGGGGGGGGGGGGGGGGGGGGGGGCTATTCTCCAACTCGGGGAAGGTGCTTGCTATGTTAACCTGTCATCCACACCAACGGCCAAACTGCCTTCTCTTCCGATTTAACGTGGTGTGCACGATGTTTACTGGCGTGCGTTCACACCCGAAACCACGGTTTTACAGTCTTATTCGAAGGACTGTATGGGAATGGAGTCAGAAGCAATTTTAACTTAACCGAGTGGAAAAATCCCCGGTTGGACTGTGTGTGGTATGGGGGGGGGGGGGGGTACCTACCCATGTCCTGCGACAAAACACTGTATCCGATCCGCGCTGTATGGTAACGGTTAGGGTGCTGATACGTGTGTTCCCGGTTCTTCTTCTTTTTTCGTCTCGTTCATATTGTTTTGACTTGAAAACAGCTCAGGCGTAGAAAGATGGAGCTACGCAATGATATTGCAGGAACGGGAAGGCATCATTTTGTAAAAGTGACGCGCACTGTCAACTCGGCCGGTTTACGCTGACTCGGTGCGGCGTGTGGGGCGGCAGGGGTTTACTTCAAGCGCACTGTGCACAACCGACATTGCTGCTTCTGCTGTTACTCATGTTGATGGCCATTATAGCCTGTCAGTGGACGACGGGGAGTTTGCTCTGTGGTGTCCCATCACCTCTCCGCGTACCCAGGTGCATGTTCGTGTTTTTTTGTGGTGCCGTGCCAAACCTACGGAACCATGAGATATAGATTGTAGCATCTTTAAGTCGTGTTATCTGATGTACTCTGCTCGTGCACACGCGAAGGGGACTGAACCTCCGGCAGGCCCGCTGAGAATGATGTTGACCGAGAACATCGGGTTTTGTTTTCATGAAAAAGATTTCAGTATTTTCCCAATATCTCATATCGATGCATAAACTGTGATGCAAAGAATGAGTTTGGGCATGAGCTTTTTGTTATCAGAATTCTTTTTTTCAACTTTTGATTATTACTCGTTTATGGATTAGTCTTTTTCTCAGCTATGTGAGGTCTATCATAAACAGCTTTCCTTAGCGCGCGTGCGCGCGCGCGCGCGCGCGTGCGTATGTGTGGTGTGTGTGCATGCGCGCGCGCGCGCGCGTGTGTGTGCATCAGTGCATGCGTTTGTGAGTGAGTGTGTGGTTTGTTTTATTGAAACTAGTCATCAATTTCATTTTAAGACGTAAAACTTTCGAAAACGGTGAGTAACGTGGTCCGGTCAGGTCGTGCACGTTTGAATGTTTGTAATAAGGGAATAGCCAATAAGAAAGCATAGAGAGGGGGTAGGGGCGGGAAACGGGGAGGGGGGAGGGGGGGGGGGGGGGAGGGGGGGGGTGGGGGGGGGGTGTGGGAGGGGAGGGTCACAGTAAGGAGGGGGGTGGCGTGAGTGAAAGGGAGAGGGGGCGAAGTAACCCTTCTTTTGGAGGCTGGGCGCTGACCAATGAGGCTGCAGAGCGTGCTGGCCGGAGAGGCCATCAAGTGATCAGGGACAGGAGCCGCTCTTTCCGCTTATTTGATCCAGTTTTTCTCGCATGGCTTGTGTTTCTGTGCTGTTGGTCCGGATTGCAGCTGGGTATATATATATGCACCGCTTTATGTACATGAAAACTACTGAAGAGTGTGTGTGTATGTTGTGTAGGTTGTGTGTGGTGTAGTGTGTGTGTGTGTGTGTGTGTGTGTGTGTGTGTGTGTTGTGTGTGTGTGTGTGTGTGTGTGTGTGTGTGTGTGTGTGTGAGAGAGAGAGAGAGAGAGAGAGAGAGAGAGAGAGAGAGATTCCCCTAGCGATACTGGTGATGATATGAAAATGACTGTCAAAAATGTTTAAGACGACGACAAAGACGACGACAAAGACGATGTCTTTTTTAAAACAAACAAACAAACAAACAAACAAAAAACAAACAAACAAAAAAACTAGTCATAGTTTGGGTGCAGATGTCAGTTTCCATTGTTGGCAGGTGACAGAGGTCAATACTGCACTCTGTGCAGTTTTGATAGCTGATAACTGACTAATACAGTTGTTTTGATTCAGCTGCGTGGCATTGGATGAGACCGACGTAATAATTTACCACCTGCTGTAATATGCTATTTCTTTCTCTCTCTTTCTCTCTGTCTTTCTCTGCCTGTCTGTCTCTGTTTGTGTGCCTGCCTGTCTCTGTTTCTGTGCCTCTCTCTCTCTCCTCTCTCTCTCTCGTCTCTCTCTCTCTCTCTCCCTCTCTCTCTCTCTCTCTCTCTCTGGGGAGTGTGGGGGGGGGGTCTCAGCAGCTAAAAAAACACCGACAACGCTTCCTTTAATCGCCTGGAACGCACGTTGTGGGAATTAAAGCTGATACAAAGACGATGTGCTGTTGATGTCCAACCAACCAGCAGTTTAGCGGTCAGACTGCACATTCATGGTTTTCAGCGTGTGTGGCTGTGTGTTGACGGTCGTGTATCACTTCATTCTACGACTTTAACTTCCTTCAGTTTCCACGCTGCATAAAATCCTCGAAACAAGGAACTCAACTCCCATGCGTCTACCCTGGCCATTCTGCGGCAGTCCACGGAGAATACCACCATCCAGTGGATAGTCTTGTCCTGCAATATACATGGCAATGATGAAGCTGACCAACTGCGCAAAGGAAGGAAGACAGCAGCCCCAACTGGAGCAGGAAGTCTCCTTTGAAAAAAAATCAAAAGTGTTATCAAGGAGAAGCAAAAAACAACAACAAACAACAAAAACAACAAAAAAGATGGCTCGAGCAGCACACAGACTTCAACAAGAAGGATGCATACTAACCGCTGCCCAGGTAAGACCAAGTGAGCATTGTGAGACTGAGGACAGGGCACTCCAGACTGAGACATCACATGTTCACAAAATGCCACTTAGGCGAGTCATCAAGCTGCCCATGCGGTACAGCCCCAATGACAGTGTGGAACACTTCCCGCAGGACTGTCCCACACATAAAAAAAGCTAAGGGCAGAGACCTGCCTGCCAAACACACCGATGAGAGGAAAGCCTTATGGATCACTGGAGGGCCTCCGCCGTACAGCCGCCTTCGTCAGTGCCTCCGGGGTTCCTGTCTGAGTGAATGAAGAAGAACGCTGCGTAAAATCTTCATACTTTGTCAGTGAAGAAGTCCCTCGTACGTTCAGAAAAAATGAACAAACAAACCAACCTATCTTGTTTTCTTAGTAAATGTACACCATCTGAATCACAGGTCACTAATTCTGGAGCTCACCAGGGCCCGTGTAGTGATGAAGGCTGCACCAGTTGTCGCCCTTCTGATGGATGTGCACCTGTGTGGGTGCTGAAATGCTCTCCCCTGGTTTTCGCTTTGTTAGTACTGCTACTCTTTGGATTTCCGTTTTAAGACCCAGCTGATGATGGCGCAACGTTACTTGAACTGTTACACGTTCTCCAGTTCTTGTGCACTGAGGAACATACACAGCTTCGACTAGCTCTTCTGGCTGTTACTTACACATGAAGTTACCGGTTATTTATGAGGCAAAGGTTTTGGTTCTTCACGAAGAGTACGATCGCTGGATACCCGTGATTTTCGGTACACTCTGTTCCTTCACTGAATGTTCTGCGGCAAGACATCATTCTCTTTCACACATACGCACTCGCGCATGCGCACGGGCCTGCACACACACACACACACACACACACACACACACACATTGATATTGGTTGTCCATGACTTTTTCTCGAGGACTGCATTCCCCACGTCTTTCGATGTTGAATACCCGCACAGCGATTTCCAGGCTTTATTACGTTAACTACAGCCTCTGTATCACGGCGGATGGAGGGATTTCCAGGCTTTATTACGTTAACTACAGCCTCTGTGTCACGGCGGATGGAGGGATTTCCAGGCTTTATTACGTTTAACTACAGCCTCTGTGTCACGGCGGATGGAGGGATTTCCAGGCTTTATTACTGTAACTACAGCCTCTGTGTTACGGCGGATGGAGGGATTTCCAGGCTTTATTACTGTAACTACAGCCTCTGTGTCACGGCGGATGGGGTGGAAGCTAACTTCCCGGTAAATTGGTGATGACCAGCAACATACCTAGTCCAGGACAGTGTTCGAGGTCATGGGGAACTGACCTGAAACGACTCCCGTAGGGGTCACTGCCACCCAGCACGGCATTTAATCCGCGGCCAGTGTCGGGCATGGCGATAGCCACGCATCCCGCGAGTCGGGTGTCGGTCCAGATATGGGGTGTGAGAATGGCATTGGTGATAGTTGCCTGTCGTTTGGGTCAGCGGTGTGTTAGGTCCCTAAGGTCGTTAGGTCGTTATGTCTTCCACTGGAATGGACCCCCCCCCCCCCCCACTGCCCTCGCCCCACAGACAGTGTCCGTGTTCCTAACACAGTGTGTGTGTGTGTGTGTGTGTGTGTGTGTGTGTGTGTCTGTCTGTCTGTGTCTGTGTGTGTTTGTGTGTGTGTGCGCGCGCGCGCGCTCGTGTGTGTGTGTGTGTGTGTGTGTCTGTCTGTTTGTGTGTGTGTGTGTTTGTGTGTGTGCGCGCGCGCGTGTGTGTGTGTGTGTGTGTGTGTGTGTGTGTGTGCGCGCGCGCGCGCGCGCGCGCGTGTGTGTGTGTGTGCGCGTGTGTGTGTGGTGTCATACTAAAGGCAGACTGTCTGTGCGGACACATACAACAACACGCTGCAATCTGCCTCCCGCTCATCTATCCTTTCTCTTAGTTAACCACACTGTGGACATTGGCCGACGTCCACTCGGTGCACGCCACTGTGTGTCGCCGTCTTTGTATGTGCCCCGGAAGAAAGAAACAACAACTATGTTGTCGAAAATCCAACGTGTATGCAGAAGAAGTAAGCAGTATGGCGTAAGTGCAGGTCCGTCATTTTGGAAATCACTAGGCAAATATTTAGAACAAAAAAAACATTGGAATGAAGAGGCGGAGCGGAAGAAGTGGAGGGGAGAGGGGAGAGAATCGGGTGTGGTGGTGGAGGAGGAGAGTGTCAAGGTGTAGATGTTAACCTCTTCACTGACCGATATGGGAGCTGTTGAATTCTGTCTCGTGAACAGAGCCATATGTTACGCTTTCGTCTCGAAGGTGAGATTCTTTAGCAATATGTGACATGACCGTGACTGCCAAACCGTGACATTAACTCAAAACACCACATGTAATTCTGAGATATTTTCACTACCAAACTGAGAAACTCTTCATCTGACTGTTTCTCAAGAAATACGAGAGAGCTATAAGAAATAGCTGCAACAATTTTCAGAATAATGAAGTAAAAGGAAACAGTTGAGCCAAAACTTGGGGATAAAAAAAGAGAAAATGATGCGAGGGATGCCTCAATGTGCTATAACAGTCCATGTGTGGTTAGCTGTACTGTACAACAATCCAAACACTGTAAGGAACGTTAGTGCTTGCAATGTCTTGCAAATGTATAAAGAACTGTACGTACTGCAGAAGTTCCAGAGAATGATGGTCAGCATGGCATTCTTGATTTGAGGGGGAAAAACACGAGGCCGGAGTGATCTGTCTTTTGGTATAGATCCGAAAGGGACAGACAAACATGGAGACAAGACAGAAATTGTAGACACGGATAAACCGAGACACGAAACTACAGAGTTACATGAATATGGGAGCGACATAGACATAGTCATAGAGAAATGAAGGTACACATACAGAGACTCGCAGAGGCTATCTCCCGATCGAGCGACATACTTTTTGTTGGTTTCTATTTCCGTCTGTCCCATATACACATACGATCGTTTAAGAACGAATCCAAACGGACGATGTTCAACCCCGAAATATCTCGCATAAATACGTGAACACGGAGAAATGGAGACGTACAGACACGGGAACACAGAGAAACAGGGACACCTACCCCATACAAGACTAGAATAACTCACATGCTGACATAGTCGTGAAAACAGAAATAGATTCACGTACTTGGGCGGTACGTAGACACGGAAATAACAGACATAGGGGCGATGAAGCGGGGACTTGGAAAAGTGGGGGACACGTCAGTGTGGACTCGGACAGGGATCCCCTGTGGGAGGGAACGCAGAGAGACGAGAGTCAGCTTTTCAGCTGGCTGTAGCCTGGCGCTGCCTTCCTGCTTTGAAAGCGGCTGACAATGTATCAAGGGAGATCATTTCACAACAAACCCTAAAAGGGGTGCGCGCGCGCGTGCGCACACACACACACACACACACACGACTGAACAGTAGCCGCAATTTCATCTCAGACTTCGATCGCGATGGAGAGTTACAATTACGCAATGCACCTCTCTCTCCCCCCCCCCCCCCCCCCCCCCCCCCCCCAACAAACACCTCCCCAGAAATTGTCCCCAGGTGAATTGGACGTATATACGGGCATATACAATGACATTTATAAACAAAAGAGACATAGATTTAAAAAGAAAATTAAAAATTACAATCTGGTCTAACTTTTTTTTTTCCGGTTTAAAAACCCACTTCAATTTCCCTACGGCAGAAAAACAAAATGTTGATTTAAATAGCTAGAGGTCAAAGAGGGAAGCCATACACCTTGTCGCTGATACCATTCACCACAAGGGTAACCTTATCTGAGTGGTTGACGGAGATAATGTCAATGACCCGAAGCGCAGAGGCTGATCAAAAGGCCGGTCGTGTTGTGACAATAACAGTAATGATCACCTCCCGTATCATGTCTCCCTGTGAGTGCTCACGGTATGGCGGAAACAAAACAGACAATGGGGGCAGATTAAACTGTCGGCAAGTAATGGGGCAAAGGAAACAACTAGAAAATCACATGAAAAAGAACTGTAAAGTGACAGCAAGATGCGTTGACATACGCGCATGACTGCACGTATGTGCGTCCGCGCGCGCGCGCGCGCGCGCGCACACGCACACACACACACACACACACACACACACACACACACACGCACGCACACTCTTTCTCTCTCTCTCTCTCTCTCTCTCTCTCTCTCACACACACACACACACACACACACACACACACACACACACACATCGAGTAATCATGCATGGGCACATGCACACGTGGACATAAACATAATACACACGCACGCACATACCATAGCATACCACGTCACATCACACCACACCACACCGTGCCACATCGCTTGATTTCTCTCTCTCTCACACACACACACACACACACACACACACACACACACACACATACACACACACACACACACACACACACACACACACACACACACGCATGCACGCACGCACACACACATACACACTTACACACACACATACACCCACCACACACACACACACACACATACACACACACACCACCACCCCACCACCCTCTGCCACCACACCATCGCCACCACCACCACCACCACCACCACTACCCGCTGCAGACGTTTTGGGTTATTTTCCTTAATGACAGTGCGTGAAGAACAGGAGGAAGACTCCCACCCACGCTGGCTCCACCCCGACCAAGCAGTGATCGACGTCAGGAGGTGGAGGGAGGGAGGGGGGCTTGCGGGGTGGGGGGTGGGGGTGGGGGTAGTGAGGGGCTAGTTCAGTAGGTGACGTCTCGCGCCTGCCTGATCAGAGCAAGCACCACTGAAGTAAATCTGAAGTGACGCAGTGTCTCCTCTGGTGGGTTGCCTAATGATAACCCTACTGGTTGCGCTCTGCGGACTGCAGATGGTGGCTGCTGCAAAACAACCATCTATTTTGTGTGGCTG
>JADBJO010002058.1:217500-230000 GCA_016801955.1 Conus betulinus
AATTTTAACACGCTTTCAAAATGTGGTTATTTGACTGCTATTTACAAGGCTCACAGAACAAAGTAATGTCGCATGATCTGTTCACACGTCGTATTTCGCATTAAGACGGTCGATTCACCTACCCTTTTATGGAAGCATAAGTAAAAATAACGTCTACGTAATGTTCTCGCATGAGTCAAGCTTGGTATGTTTCTACTGAAACCAGATCGCTTATGATATTCAGAAAGATTCTGAAGATAAAATTATGATTGTTTTGATTTAAATGTGCCAGAATTTGACCTGCAGTTTATTCCTGGGTTTAAACAATTTAGACAACAGTTCACCCTGGGAAGGGGGTCCTATGGACTAGTTTCGAGACGAATATCATTGTCAGGCGTGACCACTCTCCCACCATACTTATTCTGTCATGGGGCAGAGAAGGCCCCTATCAAGACATCTTTCCGTCTAAATCCATCCATCCCCCCTCTCTCTCGCCCCCCCCCCCCCTCTCTCTCGCTCTCTTTTTTTTTTCTCCCTCCCTCTTTTCCCCCCTCTGTCTCTCTCTGTTTCTCTCATCATCCCACCTCTGTCCCATCTATCTCGCTCTCCCTGCCCCCCCCCCCCCCACTCTCCCTTATCAGTCTCTCTCCCTCTCTCTCTGTCTGTCTCTCTCAATCTCTGTCTGTCTGTCTCTCTCCCTCCCTCCCCCCCCCCCCCCTCTCTCTCTCTCTCTCTGTCCCTTCTATTCCATCCGTCCCCCTCTCTCTCTCTCTCCCTCTCTCTCTCTCTCTCTCTCTGCTTGCAAAACTTCGAACGGTTTTGCCGTGTTGCGTTTATTTTCTGCCTGACGTGTGTGTGTGTGTGTGCAATCAATGGAAGGACAGGTGACGTTCTCATGGAGCAGGCGGCCGACAGCCGGCAGTCGCTCACACTAAAGGCACGTCTACACGGGTCGTTTCCGCCCGTGTGGGGACTTAAGGGGGACATTATACACCGCCATCAATGGCTCACCCTGGGACTATCATTTGCAGCGGTTGAGCGCACTCAAATCGTCGAGCAGTGTACGTGTCAACAGGACATGCGAGAATGGGAATACCAACTATTTTGTCGACCAATCGTCGACGATATTGCTATTGATGGTGCGTGAGAAACGGTAAATTATGGCGGAACATCATACAAAAAAGAAAGAAAGAGACAAAGAAAGCGAGAAATAGACAAACAAACAATTCGTCCTGTCTGCATCTACGTTTGCATCGAGGATGAACTAGATTATTTTAGAACGGGAAAAAACGCGAAATCGGAGACTAGACAGTTAAAAAACGTTTGTGTTTAGTTCTCTCTCTCTCTCTCTCTCTCTCTCTCTCTCTCTCTCTCTCTCTCTCTCTCTCTCTCTCTCTCTCTCTCTCTTCCCCCAAATATCTGATAGTTGAAACGACCCGGGTGTCCTGTGGAAAGTTCAAGCGATAACCAGAAAGAGAATGTATTGTTCATGTTTGAAGATCTGCTGAACGGTGGAGTCTTGAATATAAGACACATGTCATTTTCAAGTGTGTGGAATCGTAAGTGCCATGATCCAGAATAAAGTTAGTGACGATAAGAAGGCGCGTGGTTTTCAAATTCCGACTCGACTGTGGAGAGATCAGTTAGTCATCCTAGGCGAACAGCACGTTTCACACGGACGACGGACGGGCGGCATGAGCTCAGGCGGCCTCACCGACGGGAACAGTTCGTGTAGTGTCGCCTTTAACGCTCGACTCGGCTCACAGTAGCAGTGCTGCTTGTTAGCCCAAATGTGATGACTCTCGTCGACAAAACACGGACGCCAGAGTCACCCTTTACCAGACCTCCTCCTCCTCCTCGTCATCGTCGTCGTCGTCGTCGTCGTCCTCCACCTTGTCCTTTCATTGTTTGGTTTTCTTTTTCTTTTCTTTTTTTTTATTTGGTTTGTTTGTTTTGTTTGTTGATGTCTCCTGTCTGGAGAAAGAGCTTCTTTTTTTCTTTCTTTTCTTTCTTTCTTTCTTTCTGTCTGTCTGTCTGTCTGTCTGTCTGTCTTCTTCTTTCTTTCTTTCTTTCTTTCTTTCTTTTGTTGGCTCCTGTCTGGTTATAGTCGTTGATGGTACACTGGTGGCAGCTTCTTTTGTTCTTTATTTTCTTCTTCGTCTTCTTCCTCCTCCTCCTCCTCCTCATACCCTCCTCCTTCTCCTCCTCCTCCTCTCCTTGTTGTTGTTTGTTGTGTTGTTGTTCTTCTTCTTCTTCTTCTTCTTCTCTTTTTGACATATACATCCTGGCTTTACGTTACACCCATGAACACGTTTTCCATCTGACACAGCAATGATACCATGACTGACACCATCAGAACGTCGACACGTTAGGATGGAAACACGCCAGAAAAAAAAGAAAATTGGGATTCGAACCCAAAACCTCTGCCAGCCACCTCATTGGTACCGTGCCACCGGCCGAGCCAGCCGGGCGCACCCATGACACCTTTTCCCGTCTCCTGTGACTTTTATAGGGCACATGACTCACGGACTGTGTCGGAACGAAAATAGAAGCCTGGAAGGAGGGGGGAGAGGCAAAGGGGGGGAAGAGGTGGGGGAAGGAGAGAGTTGGAAAAAAAACGAAAAAAAAAAAAAAAAAAAAACATGATTAGACCCTTTGGCATGCGTCACCTACGCTTTTCTTGGTCCCAGATCGTTCGGAGATCGCATCCACGCGGTATCATGTGCCAGGTGTTCCGAGCCTATGTTTGCGTCATCTTGAGTAGTAGCCCGGATGACATCAACAGAGGTATACTGAGCGCCACTCTCTAAGGACCAGAAACAAAAGACGTCGCTCGTTGCACAGAACTTTCCTGTTTCAAAAAAAAAAAAAAGGCAGAAACGTTATAAACCTCCCCTCGCCGCCCCCCCCCCCCCCCCCCCCTCCCCCCCCCCCCCCCCCCCCCCCCCCCAGTTGAAATCCCAGTTAAGATTCAGCGGCAAGATATTTCTTTTACCCAGTGGATAATAACAAACAAGTAGGGTAACTCTTGCTCCCATGATGAAATGAATAGACGCCCTTAGCCCCAAACGAATGCTGCTTACGACACTGAGCCGCCGCAGGACAAATATGACAGCACTGAGCACACAGAACAACAAAACAAAACAAAACAAAACAAAAAAACAAACAAAACCAAAACAAACAAACCAAAAACAAACAAAAAAACATCATCATGGGAAGAAAAGTTATCCTATTTGTTTGTCATTTACTGCTTGCTGTTCCCTGCCTCATTTCAGATTTCCTCTCTCACCGAGCAGAGGTATGACTGAATTCACCGTGAACGTGGTGACCTTGGAACCCGTCCAAGGATAAGAAATTATTTGCGTTTCCACTAACTTTCTATGATGTTTCGCTTTGCGCTAGGTTTTGGGGTGTGGGGTGTGGGTGGTCTTAGGCCAATGTGAGTGTTATCCATCTGTTTGACGAGCGTTGGTTGGGATGGGGAGGTACTAGAGATGGTTTTTTACGGATATGGCTAAAGCCTCGTGTAATTGCTGGAGTATCTCTCTGTTTGTTCTTGTTGTTGTTTGTTGTTTTTGTTTGTTTCTCTGGCTCTGTAACAGTCGGTTTACGAAGAGTAAATGATATCTACGGTGACGAAGATCCTAGTTTAAAAAAAAAAAATAAAAAGCAACACCACAGAATAAAAAAAAAAAAAAACAGATCCCTGCGAAAACGGAGCAGGAGGAATATAGAGGTGTGCGATTGATAATCTGAGAGGACACACACACACACACACACACACACACACACTGTGACACACAGTGACGCAGGCAACACACACTGTGATTAGGTGACGCAGGCCAAGGTAGGTATCCAAGGTTAGACCAACGCATTGGGCTGATGCGCAGACATCTGCTAAGTCGTATATGTATTTTCCATCTTACTCATTAATTCATTTGTCCATCCGCTGTAAATTCTGGGCAGTGTGGCCTCGAAACTTGTTAGATATGATGTAGCGAATCATTTATGGACTACTCAGTACGCAGTGGCACCTTCTTGATAAAAATAAAACTGTAACTATTTAGCAGCGTGGGCTGTATTCACGCATAGTTTGTGTTTCTTTTTTCTTTCTGAGCAGTATATGGTTTGCAACATCTCATACGGGCCCCTACGAAAGCACGTCACAACCGGGACTATAGATTTCCATTTTGCGTCGTGCGAACCTGCGTCACTTCCGTCGGGTCATTAGGCGATTACATCAACACGATCTCATTTGCCAGTGTTAATGAGATTCTGTGTTGATTACGTTGTTGACAGCACCCCGGTGTATACATGCTCATGAAAAAGGCATCTTAAACGTAGAATCAGAGTTATGCAAATCCATCCTCCACTTTTCTGTAGTTTTTTTTTTTTCAATTCGTTACCCATGCCCTTGGAGAATGAATTGTTATAATTCCTTTGTTTCAGTTCTACCCATCTTTCAGTGTGTATTGAAATATACTCACACATGCAAAACAAAATGAATACAGACTCGCGCGCGCGCGCGCGCGCGCACACACACACACACACACACATACACACACACACACACACACACACACACACACACACACACTATTCACTAGCTCACACAGACAGACAGACAGCATACACACACACACACACACACACACACACACACACACACACACACACACACAACTCTATCTCTCGGTCCGTCCGCCTATTTACCGATTTTTTTTTCTCTCTGTCTGCTGCCTGCCTGCATGCCTGCCTGTCTGTCTCTCTGTCTCTGTAATTCTCTGTTCCAGTCGTTCTATCTTTTTTCTATCTCTGTCTTTGTCCCGTCGATCTCTTTCCCTGTCAGGTGGTCTGTTTCCCTCTATGTATATTACGTATATTTCTTGGTTGATAATTCATCTGTAGACGTGCTGATGATCGTGTGTCATAAGATTAATAAGAGCATGTTTACTAATTGAACATTTCCCCCCTTATACATTTTCGGCTTTTTCTCTTACGGAGGAGGTCAGCATTAGGAGAGAAATCACTCGGACTTCTGTGAGCGCAGCACAAGTTTTGTCTCGCCTTTTCTCCCCCCCCCCCCCCCCCCCCCCCCTCCCCCGTATCCCGTTGTTTTGTGAGCAGCATCAGGGATCGTCCTCCTGTTTGCCTTCTCAAACTTTTTTTTAAAACTTAATCTGGTCAAAATTTTAAAATATAAGATGCTTCCACCCCTCCCCCTCCCCCAGAATCCTGTTAATAGCGGTGTGAACATTGTCAGCACTGTCTAGGGTATCACTAGCTAATGCCTACTGCTTTGTTTACCCATGTATTTTTTCTTTGTTATTCATTTTTTATTATTTTCCACTGTATTTCATTGACCAACTGTTTCAATCTAGGAGTGACAAAAAATCCAGCGGGAATGGCTGGCCTTCTCACGGGACGTCACGCTCTCATCCGCCGTAGAGATGTTTAGCTACCGCGTCACGAATTTGTTTTAATTGTTTGTCGGCTTTTCAGGAGGTGACCTTTCTCGGTCTGACATGTTCAGTTTTGTGGCATTTTTTTCCCGTCGGAGTTTGACAGCTCTGGAAAAGCCCGACATGATCGGCAGGGCGATGATAATTAAAAAAAATTATGGTACGATCGTCAGGGAGAGATCGAAGAAAAAGCCCTGACGGCATCAGACGGCATCAGAGGCTAGATACTAGGCAATATCAGGTAGATACCGGGAGGAGGAGAGGAACCCTACCAGTACCAAGATGCATACTTGGCAACAGCAACTTAAGACCACAAGAAGAAGAAGAAAAAAGAAGAAGAAGAAGAAAGAAGAAGAAGAAAGAAGAAGAAGAACAACAACAACAAAAAACAACAACAAAAGAACAACAAGAACAAGAAGAACAAGAACAAGAACAACAACAACAAAAACAACAAAAACGAATCTCGTCTGATGACACCTAAATATCTACTTAAAAGATTCAGCTGAAAACAAAAGAAGACATGTATGACCCTGATGACACAAAAAGAGATACCAGCATTGCTACTGACCTGAAAGAAAGGACAAAAATATGTATAGCACAAAATGTTTACTCAGCAACAACAGTACACCAGAAAGAAAAATAACCGGTGACTGTACATCAATATAACATTTTCAGCTAATGACATATGCATTCCGACGGGTCTCGGTGGCAAGTCCATTTTATTAATGTCTTCGTCCAAAATGCTATGAAGTTGAACTTTACCGTCACATCAAATGAAATCTTTACGTACGAGTTGATGGGATCCATTTCTATCAATCTCTTCGTCCAAAGTTCTGTGAACTTGAACATTGCATCCACCCCAGGTGAAATCTTTGTTTTAGGACTCGTGAGGCCATATTTAGGTTAGCTTAACTACAAATTTATTTCCATCACAGGAGAGCATGTCAACTGGACATAATTCGATGTCCATGACAAAAAGAGAGCTTTTGTACGGCTTCCTCCCCTGGCACGAATCCAAACAGTTCCAAGAGTAAGTTGAGGGCTTCTTTTTTTTTTCCCTCCAGCCGGTGGCCCAGATAGGCTGAACACGGCGATCCTGGACCACTGTCTTTTAGAGCGCACAATTTACATCAAAGAGGAAGATCATCGAGATCACCGGGATTGCGTGACCAGACGGTCTAAGTTCGTAATTCAAAGTTAGTTCAATTAAGAGTGGCCTTTAGCTTGTGAGAAAACCGTCACCTCAGGGGCCATTATTTTAGGCATCACCGGCAGTGATCCCTCGTAGGGTAGTGGCGTGTTTATAATGAGACGACCATCCATCCTCTCCATTGCAGACGGTTGGGAGACAAGGGGAAAGGCCTCGTTCGGTCTTCTGTGTTCGGAGTGAAGGGATGATAAATCTGCAGGCCTCACTTGAGTGGCTTGGGTAAGTGGACTGTGTAGGTCACACACATACGCAAGTATGCACACAGACCCACAGACCCACACGCATGCACGCGCGCGCGCGAGCGTCGCACACACACACACACACACACACACACACACACACACACACACACACACACACACACACACACACACACATGCGTAGACGCACGCACGTGCGCAGGTACATATTTTCGCGCGTGCTGACATGCTTACAGGGGCAAACACACACAACTCTTCGACAAGGCAAGACTAATGGAGAAAGATAGCGTAGAAATGGATAACAGTGCAGATTGTTATCAGTAATATTTACAAAGAGCACAGTCTATGACCATTTACGAGTATTAGATACACGGATCATCATCATTCAGTAGGACCTAAGTGCACGAAATATCACCCTTCATTCAGCGAACAGACCATTCTCTGTCTGTCTCTCTCTCTTCTCTGTCTCTCTCTCTCTCTCTCTCTCGTCTCTCTCTCTCTCTCTCTCTCTCAAATACTCTCTGTCATCTATTGTGTCTGGTCTGGCCATAGCTCTCTCTCTGTCTCTTCTCTCTCTCTCTCTCTCTCTCTCTCTCTCTCTCTCTCTCTCTCTCTCTCTCTCTCTCTCTCTCTCAGCGTTGTGTGTTTGTGTGCAAGACTGCTACAAGACTGCTCTCTCTCTCTCTCTCTCTCTCTCTCCTCTCTCTCTCTCTCTCTCTCTCTCTCTCTCTCTCTCTCTCTCAGCGTGTGTGTATGTGTACAAGACTGCCCAGCCTCTCTCTCCTCTCCTCTCTCTCCCTCTCTCCCTCTCTCTTTCTCTTCTCTCTCTCTCTCTCTCTCTCTCTCTCTCTCTCTCTCTCACCTCTCTCTCCCCTCTCTCTCTCTCTCTCGTTCTCTCTCTCTATCTGTGTATGTGTGTGTGTGTGTGTGTGTGTGTGTGTGTGTGCGTGTGCGTGCGTGCGTGCGTGCGCGTGTGTGTGTTTACATATTCGTGTATTTGACACAGTGTCTGTGTATTTGCGTGCGTGTGCACATGCACACGATTTCACTTCGTACACGTCCGTTGACTGAAATTTTCAAAATAAATGTCTCAAGATTCAGTCTCGTGCCAAAGAGAGAGAGAGAGACGCCTCTTAACGCCGGTTGCACACCGAGTTGTCCAATACAGTTCACAGAGATGACATTTTTAGAATCGACGCCGATACAACGCTGTATTGAGCAAGGATACTGGGGGTAGGGTGGGTGGGGGTGGGGCTGGGGAATGGAGCTGGGATCACTTCGGTTATATTCGTCGTAGAGCTGAACTGACGTTGGCGTCTGCCGTGGCTTTAAATGGGACAGTGTGTCCTTACGTTGTTTTTGAAGATGAGGCTAGCACTGCGAAAGTTTCTGTACCCGTAAATCGTATGTGCCCACACAGGTCAGCTCTTCCAAGGAGGCCATGCGGTGTCCAAATCTGAAAGGAGTCTGTCTGTGAGGCGGACATCAAGTCCGAGGTGTCTGACGGGCCGGGCTGTGGCTGTGGACAGGGGGGTCGGAATGAGCGACGTGTGTGCAATGCCACTGAGAAGGCACAGAAGATGAGACAACAACACCACCAACAGCAACAACGACGACGACGACGACGACGGAAGTCCGAGCTGTCTGGCAGAGAGTCTTGGAAGTGCATCGAGGTACGATCAACAAGGGATTAAAAAGAGAACCTACAAGTCCTCATTCTGATCCTCTGCCCTGCTGCCACAGACTATCATGACTGGTTACTTGAAGTCATTGTCGATCTGCACATTGCATCGTCGATGAGGTGTTTCATCGTTTGGACATGGGTTGAACCGACGCTCTTGCGGAGGAGGATTGTGTGGTGACTGCTGCACGGCAATCCACGACGGACCATGCCAGGGTCCAGCCTGTTGTGTAAACTTCGGCAGTGGCCGTTACCTTCCTCACAAAACTGCCCTGCAGCCAGAACCTTCGATACAAAATGTCAAAACGGGGAGAAAAGAAAACTTTGTAAACAGCAAAAAAAAAAAAAAATAATAAAATAAAAAATAAAATAAAATAAAGAGAAAAGAAAAAAGCTTGGCAGTCAGTCCCAGTCGGATATATCGTACAGTGAGGAAAAAGTCTGCAAACCCTTATAAGACGTAGTTGATGCGGAAATAAATGAATACAGATAGAAAGACAGAAAGTAAGGAAAGAGAGAAAGAAAAAAAAAAAAATGAAGAAAGAAGAAAGGAAGGAAGGAATGGAGACAGCAAGAAAAAAACGGGAGTGAAGAAGGTGAGACAGAAGACAGCAAAAAGGAAAAGAAAAAGTGAAGACAGAAAAGAAGGAACAGAAAAAAATAAAGAAGAAAGAACAAAAGCGAAAGCTGAGACACAAGGAAGAAAGGGGGAAAACAAAATAAAGAGGGCAAAGAGGACGAAGTGAAAGACGAATGAAACAGCAGAAACGAAGAGAGAAAGAAAGACAAAGAAAGAAACAAACTAAAAAAAAAAAAAGTGGAAGAAGAATAGAAGCAAACGAACAAAAAATAGAGAGGAGAGAGAGAGAGAAAAAACCATTATATACCTGCAAAGAACAGTAACAGAGGTAGCAAACGAGGATACTGAAATAGCTACTTTACCTACCAGAATCGACGCCAGCAGTGTTTTTGTCCTGAAGTCAATAGTCGCCAGACAAACACATGCTTCGTTTGTGGAGAGAGAGAGAGAGAGAGAGAGAGAGAGAGAGAGAGAGGAGAGAGAGAGAGAGTAGTAGTTTAGGGGAAAAATAAACAACACAACACGACATTAACTTTTCGAAGAGCGACACACAACAAGGTGTATTGTTATCTTACATAAAGGTCACTTCATTGTGCACAATGTCGTCAGGGAGGGGTGCAAGAGGAGAAAGAGGAGTGAGAAAGAGAGAGAGAGAGAGAGAGAGAGAGAGAGAGAGAGAGAGAGAGAGAGAGAGAGAGAGAAGGGGGGGGGGGGGAGAAGTTGAGAGATCTTCTTTTTATGGTCCACAGCTAAAGTCCTCCATGTTTGGGAGGGAGGAGGGGGAAAGGGGAGATGATGATGTTACGTCTGTCTACATTGTTGGTGCGTTTTGTTTTGATGTTTTTTGTAGAAAGTTTTAAACAGTCAGAACTTTGGTTATCCAAAGACAAAGAAACAGTAACGGGTATGACGCCCACGCCCACGCCCAGTCGTGTGCTCCCGCCCTTTCAGCACAAAAATGGCGCTGTATTTTCGGACTCGGTGTGTTTTTGTGCTAGGTGGGAGAGGGCGGGGAGGGGTGGAAGGGGGGGGGGGGGGATAACCGGAGTTGAAATGAGTCTATGGAAAGAAGACGGGAGATCAGTTAGTACAAAATCATCATCACCTATTAACTCCATCTCCCAGTCTGTATTCTTTCTGGAAGAGGGGAAAGGGAGGAGAGGGAAGAGAGGCGTCCCTCCGATGCACGCGCCCTACTGACTATCTCGAGGTGAAGAGGAATCCTCCGGATATGTGCATCCCACAGACTACCCTTGAAATGAGGAGGGGTCCCTCATATTTATGCAGCCAATGCCTACCTTTCAGATGAGGAGGAGCTCCTTGGGTTTATGCATTCCATGACCACGTCTGAAATGAGGAGGAGTTCTTCCGATGTATGCACCCACCTCCGGCTACCTTTGAGGTGAAAACAGATGTATGCACCCAACTCCGACTACCTTTGGGGTGAAAAAGAATCCTCAAACCACCTTCCAAGTGAGAAGGTGACCTTCGATGTTTGCAATCCACGGACCACCTTTCTGTGCATGGCATGCTTTTTTTCACAAACCGAAAACTTTTTTTTTCTTTTGTTGTTATTTTTTTCCATCTTGTTTGTTTCTTTGTTTTTTTGTTTGTTTGTCTTTCATCGTTTGCTCCTAAGTTCTCATCTCTCTCCGTTTTACGCTGCGTTATTTTCTGCTCTGAAAAATTCGCACGGATTTAAGGTAAATCGATTTATTTTCTGGCGGAGAAACTCCCCGCGAACGTCTGGGCAAATCGAAGGAAATATCAGTGACGGGTTGAACGTTTGCCGATGTCATCAATGGACTTTGCTACAGAAAGACGCACGCTTCCAGTCAGACATCTGCATGGCTCCAATCGATAACCAATGAGAAAGCGCGGTGCCCGGAAGTTGGCTATTGATTTTTGCTTCCTCCACTTCCAATATTCAACGCAACGCTCGGTCGAGGGCAACTGCCCAAAAGCAACCTTGTTCATGCCAAAACGTCCGTCAGATCCAGTGACATAAATAAACAGAGGTTTTTGCCGCTTTATTCGAAACAATGCCAATGCTCTCAGCCATGGAAATATCGCTGCGGTATGCGCCAGGTACACACACAAGACACAGATTTCAAATTATCTTGTGGCAGACTCCATGATGCGTACCTCCATATTTTGTGTTTTTTCTTTGTCTTCCTTTTCGCGCCGACCATAACCATGCCATGAAGTATGTTACAAAAGTGGTGACCCCCCCTCCTCCCCCTTCCCCCAAATTCATTTGCTTTAGATGTTTGACGACGATAGTCGTCTCAACAATGACAGCCCAGAAAAGGATCGCTCAGTATCAGCCGTCAGAATTCAGTCTCTAAAAATGGGAGTTGACAGCTGACAGTAACTATACACCACACTCTGTAGAATGTGTTGGTTTGTTTAACTCACAAATGGAATTTAGAAAACATCAGCCGTTTAACTCTGGAGGAAACACTGTCTCAACTGTCTCAGATACAAGATCTGAAGTCCAGAGCTTCGAAAGACTTACCCGGATGGTGAGATGAACGACCTATTACGGTTACCTGATTCTGTCACGCCGAGGAGAGAGGAACGGCAAGCAGCATGGGACTGCTTGCGGAAATGATCTCATACAGGGCGAAGGAACCGTTGGTTAGAATAGTTAGTTGCTATTGACTGAATGACAACACTGCACCGAAAATGACAGCAGCAAACAATTTCTTATTCCTAATTGTACCTGCAGTACTTTATGTAATGAATAAATCATAACTCCCATCATAGCGAGGAAGTGTGACGTCATTTCTTGCCAGTGCTGTAGTCCTTAGCGCTTCTGATTTCCTCCCTTTTGTTGGATACTTCCAGAACAGGCGGGGGTAGGAGAAAAGAAATCAAGCAATCACACCCATAAAAACGACCCCGTGGGCTCTTTCCTGACAGCGATTAGTTTGTGACACGAGCTATTCTTGGGACCACCAGATCTCACGTCCCTCACAGCGGCAGCCTGCCAGTGGTCCTGATGGAGAAAGGGGCAGATATTGGATTCGTCTCCTTTTGTCCATTAGCTGATCACTGCGCGGAACAATAAAGAGTGCCCAGGGAGGCAATCTGCACATGGGGGCCGTAATTGCCAAAGCTGTTTGCTAAATCTCCTGCCTGTCACGTGACTTGAGACGCCGTCCTGCTGACAGTGATAACGAGAAACTGTGGACGTGACAACTGTCTAATCTTGGCCTCAAATACACACCATGCATCAAGCCGCCAGCCAGAGAGAGAGAGAGAGAGAGAGAGAGAGAGAGAGAGAGAGAGAGAGAGAGAGAGAGAGAGAACGAACGAACGAACGTCTTTTTAATGAGGGATAAAGAATAAGCACAATACAGGCTTTTTTACATCTTGCCCTCGA
>JADBJO010002058.1:235000-252500 GCA_016801955.1 Conus betulinus
GCATGTTGTGTGAATGGGATATGACCCTAAGCAAACCGTGTCATTCCTGGTCATTTAGCTCTTGAAACATGTGCAACTGACAGTTGCTTGTCTAAAATGTTTTCATTTTCCTGAGTATAATGACAGTATAAAACTAAAAAAAAGTGTCAATCAGTTAATCGAAAAATCCATAGATCATTCAGAAGGACCACATGTTCCTCCTCACAGTAATTACTTTTGTTATATGCTACATAAACACATGTTTCCTCTCACAGTAATTATGTCTGTTATATGTTATATCTGGTGCAATAAAATCTAACACGTCCATCACAGCTGGGTTGGAGACAGAGAGAAATGGGCACATGTTTAATTCGTCTCAGTTAATCCATCAGCTGATCACTGGGCAGACAAAAAAATGCCCAGGGGGCAATGTGCGCTTAGGGGGCGTAATTGGAAAGCTGTTTGCTCGCTCGTCAGTCTGACACATCACTGAAACGACATCATGCTAGGGTGATGAGACACTGGACGTGAGCATTGTATGCCCAGTCTGTGTCCTATTTGTAGCACTTTTTTTTCAGCTGTCTTTTTCTCCATTACGGCAAATTGCTTGCATCAGAACAGTTTAATCTGAAATTTGTAAAATGGAAAGCTGTTGTGTGCATGCTGTGTGTGAATGAGAAATGAACCTAAACAAACCGTGTTATTCTGGTCATTTAGCTCTTTAAAAGTGTGCTGCTGGACAGTAACATATCTAAAAAAAACCCAAACAACTGTAAATACAACAACATGTATTCTAAGAATAAGAAACGTGCACATTATCTCAAGTGGCCATCAATTATGTATTCACTTTTCATTTTCTAGAATACAATGACAAAATAAAACTAAGAAAAACGTCAATCAGTTAATCGGAAAATCAGTTGATCAATAAAAAAAAAGAACAAGTGTTCCTCTTCACAGTAATTACTTCTGGTACGTGCTACATAAACAGATGTTCCTCCTCGCAGTAAACACTTCAGTTACATGCTATGTCCAGTGCCATGAAATCTAGCCCTTTCATCACAGCTGGGTTGGAGACAGAGAGACAGGCTAATGTCGGATTCGTCTCAGTTAATCCATCAGCGGAAAAGTAAAATGCCCAGGGGACCAATGTGCGCTTAGGGGGCGTAATTGGAAAGCTGTTCGCTCGCTCATCAGGCTGACACACCACTGAAACGACAACACCATGCTGGTACCAGTGATGAGGCACTGACGTGAGCATTGTATGCCTAGTTTGCAATTTGTAGCACTTTTTTTAGGTGTGATTTTCTCCATTATGGAAAATCGCTTGCATCAGTACAGTTTAATCTGAAATTTGTAAAATTGGAATAGAAAGCTGTTGTGTGAATGGGAAATGAACCTAAACAAAACATGTCCTTCCTGATCATTTAGCTCTTAAGAATGTGCAGCTTGATAGGTGCTTATCTAAAAAAAACAACAATAAAGAACTGTAAATACAGCAACATATAAACTAGTCACATAAAGTTAAGCACAGTTTACATGTACCCGCATAATTTCCAAAATATAAAAGCCACGATTTTGAAATTGGGAACAATTTAATTCATTATCTTGTTCCAACGTACATTGAATTTCATTGGGATCGAATGAACGGTTGTTGATTTACAGACAATTAAACAGAGGATGGGTCGAAATCAAAGTTCGCAAAATCTGTTCAGTTCACACAAATCATTTCAATAGTGGGTGTGGCCACCGCCATTGGCGAGACATTCCACGCAGCGACTCCTCATCGAGTTGACCAGTGTTCTGATGACCTCTGAGGGATTCTCTGCCATTCCAGTTGCAGCATTTGGAAGAGATCCTGGCGGTCTCTGGGAGGTGGATGGTTCTCCTTCACACGTCTCCCCAACTCATCCCACATATGCTCGATGGGATTGAGGTCGGGACTATACGCCGGGAAGATCATCCTGTTGATGCCGGCCTGCACAATGAAGTTTTCGGCCACCCCGGGCCCTATGTGGCCGAGCATTGTCGTCTTGGAAGACTGCCATGGGTCCTATCCGTTGCATGGTCGGAACAACGAAAGGCGCCAGGATTTCATCCCGATAGCGGATGCCTGTGAGGTTTCCATCAATATGGTAGAGTGGTGTCTTGTGGTGGAGGCTGAAGGCACCCCATACCATAACAGATCCTCCCCCAAAGGCCCTGGTCTGGCGAACAGCTGCATCAATGTAACGTTCACCAACACGCCTCCAAACTCTAGTTCGGCCGTCATTGTGTTCAAGACTAAACCGCGACTCATCTGAAAAGAGGACCTGGGACCACTGTTGTTGGTTCCATCTCACATGACGATGGCAGAAAGCTCGGCGAGCCAGCCTATGGGCTGCTAGCAGTCGTGGTCGAACAGCTGGGCGACGTGATCTGAGGCCGAAGTGGGTGAAGACGGTTTCGTATGGCTTGACGGCTGAGGATGGTGTTATTTGCCATACGAAGCTGCCTTTGGATGCTGGTGGAAGTGGTATCCCGCTGCAATAGGGCCTGCCTCTCGATGAAAACGATCTTCTCTGGGAGTAGTCTGCCTAGGCCGACCTGACCGTGGCCTCTCTTCAACGCTGTTGGTCGCCCTAAAACGCTGATTCAGTCTAACAATAACTGAATGATGCACACCAAGTCGTCGCGCCACTTCAGCCTTTGCAATGCCATCTTGTATCCACGCAATCGCCCTGGGTTTTGTCAAAGGTGCTAAGTTTTCTTCGTGGTGGCATGGTGAGAAAAGGGCTGACAGTAACCAACCCCGCGCTTAAACAGCCAAAAGAAGGGGCATAAAACTCACTTGAGAGACTGCTCTTGCACGGGAAAAAAAAGAATTTTTCATTTTACACATCTTGTGTCGCCAGCAAGCTTGATGCAAAACAGGCACAGTTAACGCAACTTTGCACTTTTTATCCCGCGCGGTAACGAGGTCACCAAGACCCCCGTGCGCACTACCAGTTGACACAGGCTGGATTACACACTGCTGTGTGAGATTCCATCATTGGTTGCCGCATAACAAAAAAAAACAATGTTTTTTGAAGGGATGAATCAACCCCCTGTGTGCAAAGGCCTGTGCTTAACTTTATGTGACTAGTATATTTATGACAATAAGAAACATGCACATATCGCATGTGGCCATCCTTTATTTTTCAGTTTTCATTTTTTTGAGTACAATGACAAACTAAAAACTAAAAAATGTCGATCAGTTTATAAAAAAAGTCCGTGGATGAATCAGAAGGAACACAGCAATTACTTTCTATTATAACCACGTGTTTCTTTTCACAGTAATTACTCGTGTGACATACTATACCTGGCACCATGAAATCTAACACTTCTATCAGAGCTTGGTTTGAGACAGAGAGACGGGCTAATGTCTGATCCGTCTCGGTTCATCCATCAGCCGATCACTATGCGGGGCCAGTGTGTGCTCATGGGGCGTAATTGGAAAGCTGTTTGCTCGCATCGTCAGACCGACACATGACTGAGGCGACATCATGTGGATATGGGTGATAAGACACTGGACGTGAGTGCTGTTTGCCTAGTTTTCAGCCTACCTGCAGCACTTTTTCAGATTTTTCTCTCCATCATGGAAAATGGCTTCATTAAAACAATTCAAATTTGAAATTTGTTAAACGGAATAGAAGACGAACTTGTACTTTTAAGATCCAGTGTTGAATCATTTTGTTTGGTCAGTGTTTTGTATCTTTCTTGGCAGTTCTTATAGCTTTTCTTAACAAAACCTACATAGGATATACAAAGGTCTTGCGATGTACTGTGCCACATGCAGGAGGTACTATCTTGGTTGTCTGGGCTAAAACCGACATCACTTTACTTGAATGGATTATGGTGTATATTAAAATGTTCACATAAAATTTCTATTTATAAGGGTAATATCAGACAGGAAAAACAGGGGAGGGGGAGAGGAAATGTGGGAAGCTGATGGGGGAGTGGCAGTAGGGAAGGGGGTTGGGGTGTGAAAATGGCATAGATAAATAAGTTACTAAATCCAATTGCAATTCACACCAAATACCCTTCACAAGAAGAAAAGACTGACTGTAGTATCTGACTAATGGTAATGTCCAAGTTGAAGAACATTTCTTTGACTATGTTGGTGACATATCAAACATCAACGTTTTAACTTTGATATTTTAACACTAAAATCTAACACACTCAACACACACACTTAACACACACACACACACACACACACACACACACACACACACACACACACACACACACACACACACACACACACATATGCGCGCGCGCACACACACACACACACACACACACACACACACACACACACACACACACACACACACACACACACACACACACACACACACACACACAATTACCACACAGGCCGTTTAAAATCTCCCTCCTCTCCCCCTTCCTTCTCTTTCCCA
Organism: Conus betulinus; assembly: GCA_016801955.1. Lineage (NCBI taxonomy): Eukaryota > Metazoa > Mollusca > Gastropoda > Neogastropoda > Conidae > Conus > Conus betulinus. Next base: position 239,422 of record JADBJO010002058.1, read on the forward strand.
GGTCTCTTCATCCCCTTTACGTTCCTGCTCTTTGATCTTCTCTGTCCTCCGCCTCCTGTCTATCATTCTTCCTGTTAGTCAGTATGTAGTGCCGATTAGCCAGAGCTGTCTGTGCACAACAATAGCAGCTGCAGCAGCAGCACCAACACCACCACCACACCACCAACAGCTGCAACAGCAGCAGAAACAGCAACATCAATAACAAAACAAGAAATGTAGTCCTATCAAAGCATGCATGATTTACAATCCCGGAATAACTGTTTTTCCTTTATTCCTGAAAAAATGTTCGTATCTTACAGACTAAAGGAATCCCCCCCCCCCCCCCCCCCCCCCCCCCCCCCGAAATGACTTGGTATTAACTTTTACATGATAACAATCGCATTCATCCAGAAAATAATGATAGTAACCTATTTAGAAATTATCCCTAACGCGATTGGATACAGACTGGAATTGTCTTGATCCAGGGCACTGTGATATTGGGGGGGAGGGGGGGGGGATAAGAGAGAACGGGGGAGGGAGTGTATGTGTGCATTTGTGTGTGTGCATGTGCGCGCGCGTGTATGTTTTGCTTTGGTGCTATTTTGACAAAGAGTCAATCTGTCGGCCAGTTGTACTTAAAAAATAGGGATCAGTTTTGCGCTTAATTAGCCCCCGAGGTCGCTGGGCGACAAACATTAACAACTAAGCCCTGGTCAACTGTTACCTTTGTCCAATTGTAACTGCCATAAGAAGTCGATTCCATAATGCTGTTTCCGTTCCAATGCATTTAATTTGGTCGGTTCTCACCGATTTTTAATACTTTTTTCATTTCCTTGATGTTTGTGAGGCCATAGAAAATCTTAATTCGTGAAGATTGTGTTTGTAGTGTGCGTGAATGGGATGGCCGGGTGAGTGGGTGTTTCTTTGCCCCTGTTCCCATCTCTTAATGTTTTTTTTCTTTTGCTGGTTTTGTTTTCTATCTCTTAATGCTTTTGTCTTTTGCTGGTTTTGTTCTATTCTTTCAAATTTTGTGTGTTTAGTTGTGTTACTCTGTTTGCTCGTTTCTTTTGTTCGTTCATCTACCAGCGAGAATGCGCAAAAACCATTAAATTTGTTTAAGTAACCTTCATCAGAAGATGTATTGTGGTCCAAGATTGAACCCATTCACTTTTGGTTGGATCCGTTTTGCGATCCGGATCTTACGGAGATCCAGGGTCATTCATCACGATTATGATAAATTTTCATTTGCTAAAGGTAATGATGTCAACGAATTCAAAGAAAGATTTGATGCAGCTCAAATGAAACAGTTCAAGTTTCTTGTTGGTCCACTCTGCGGATTCAGATCAAACAAAGGATCAAGGCTGTGTTCAGTTTTGATAAGATTATTATACATTCTCCACTAAACATAAATGCTGTGATCTTACTTCCAGAAATTCGTAAGTATTAGCAATATATTTTCATGGACAATTGAAACTTTCTTTTAATGGATATGTTGACATTTCATGTTTGGCCCGCTCTTTAGAAAAAACAAAAAAAAAAACAACCCCCCCCCAAAAACAAAAAAAAAAAAAACAAACAAAACAAACAAAAACAAAAAAAAAAAAAACATGGGAAGTACATCCTTTAGTCTGTACTAACTATTACTCCCCCTGGTGGAAATGATAACTATTTCGCCCACGAAATGATTCAAAGGCGGGATGCACGATTCCTTCGACACTGGCAAGGCAAAGATCTGCATTCTCTGTCTAGAGATTCGCCCTCCTAACTTTTTTTTGTTGTTGCTGTAGTTGTAAGCTGGGAATTTAATAGAATATCGTTTTTAATCTGTACTATATCCTTAAAAACAAACTGTACAGAAAGTGTATGTGTGCGTGTTCATTTACAGACTTTCTTTTACTAGAATAGATAGAGAGATACACAAACAGTCATATCACTAGCAAAAAAAGATGGAAAGGCGGATGGACAGAGAGAGAGAGAGAGAGAGAGAGAGAGAGAGAGAGAGAGAGAGAGAACCATGGAAAGACAGACAGACAGACAGGTAGGCACGTATGTAGTTAAGTAGATAGAGAGATGGGTAGGTGACTTGATGGGTAAATAGAAACGCGAAAGAATGTGTGTTATTCATCACAGAGAGAGAGAGAGAGAGGGGAGAGAGAGAGAGAGAGAGAGAGAGAGAGAGAGAGGGTGAGACAGACAGACAGACAGAGACTAGAACCATTGTCAGTAGCTGAAAACACATTTGTACAAAGACGTCTGTATTGATGATGACGTTAAAATAGAGGATATTGTGCACGTTGTTGGTTACGCGTCTGTTGGCGTTAGCCCAGTATCATGACATTGCCATTAACCAGTCTGGCATCGACTGGGTCTGGGCGTGGCAGGTCTGTGCCGGCCTGGGTCTATGGGGGCCTGATTCAGACCAGTTCTACATGCTTTGCATCCCCGCATCAAAAAATAATCTGACGATCGACATTCGGAGTATGGCGTCTGCATCGTGCAGTCATATCATGCATACTTGTGCAATGATCGGAAGGGTTGCTGACGGTAGGGTGTTGAATAGTAAGTGTAGGTATTACTTTTTTTTGGTATCATCTCTGCCACAAGAAGGTGCGAGTATGAGTTATACGTCTGCTTTCTTTCTTGTGTCGCTTTGTGTAAAAACTACCCTCACCGTCTCTCTCTCTCTCTCTCTCTCTCTCTCTCTCTCTCTCTCTCTCTCTCTCTCTCTCTCTAGACAGTCTGTTATCGAACGTACGTGTGTAAAGATGTTCATTCCGCGTACACTCAGACTTACACCTTTGCACAATTCCTAGAAATAACTGTAGCAGTTTTTTTTTTTGTCTCATCTTTTGTGCCGTCTCTGTTGCCCCCACCTCCATGCCCACCTCCCGATGACGTCACACCCTCGCTTGACTCGTTGCAGGCCTAGGATTAGCAGTCCTCATGGAGCCAGCTTCATGCCCTTTTGAGGCGAGCCACCAGAGGAGGAGACACTGCGCAACTGTCTTGTCACTTTTGGTGGTGTTCAGAGGTACCTTCTATAGGATCCAACATACACGGGTCATCACCTACCAAACCCATTACCAAAAACAAGAAGTGCTTAGTCACGGAGCCCATAACAGTAATGTTCCCTTCTCAAGGCACCACAGTGTATGACAAATGATAGTCCCCCATGTACTTTCTGGCACCGGCCATCGCGACACAAGCTCACCAAGGGCATAGACGTGGAGAGGAAATCGAAACTGAGATCAACATGACGGCAGAATATGAAGGATCACCGAATTTGAGTCTTTTTTTTTTTTTTTTTTTTTACATGGTATTGATCGAAGAGGTTGAGAGTGATGACGATGATGCTGAGGAGCTCGTTCTGCTCTGAAATTGTGTGACAGGGCTGTACTCTGTACTTACTTTCATTACTTGTCCCTTCTACAAATCAGGACATTTGATCAACGCTCTGAGAGGCGCATTTGTCAAGATGACGAAATTCCACTGTGTGGTTCCAGTCTTCCCAGCTGAGTCCATGATAAACTCAGCTCTGAATGTTGTTGTTGTTGTTGTTGTTGTTGTTGTCCGTCGAGACGACGAAGACCATCTAGTCATCCTGGGATCGGGGGTGAGTGCGTAGATGGCTGGTCGCGTCGATCTGCGCCCGGAAAGATCTATCACAGTACGGACAGGGGATGGTGGCAGCAGCTGGATATCTGTTGACACTGGTCTTCCTGATCATCCTGCGCTGCTCAGCTGCAACAATTCTGTTGCCTTCACAGGTCTCTGCACCTTTGCACCGTCTCTGTCCTGGGCAGTCTGCTCCCATGTTGTGTGGCTGATGTTGGAGGCCCTCAGGGAGGATTTGAGGCTGTCTTTGAAACGCTTCCTCTGGTCTCCACGAGAGCGTTTGCCCTGTTGCAGTTCGCCAAACAATAGTTTCTTTGGCAGCCGATGGTCTGGCATGCGAACCACGTGACATGCCCAGCGAAGCTGTGACTGCATCAGGATGGTGAAGAAGATGCTAGGCAGGCCAGCACAAATGAGGACTTCAGTGTCCAATCTTGTCTTGCCACTTAATGCCCATGAGTCTTCTGAGGCACGTGGTGTGGAAATGGTTCAGTTTCCTGGCGTGACGCTGATAAACTGTCCATATTTCACAGCCATAGAGCAGTGTGGTGAGAACTATGTCCCGATACACTTTGATTTTGGTCTCAAGGGTGATGCCTCTTCTGTTCCATACGTTCTTGTGGAGTCTGCCAAAAGCGACCCTAGCTTTGGCCAACCGGGCATTCACCTCATCGTCGATGACAACGTTTCTGGACAGAGTGCTGCCTACGTATGTGAACTTATCCACCGCCCTCAGTTGCTGTGTGCAGTGATGGTGATGACTGATTCAACGTATGGCTTTCCTGGGGCTGTCTGATGCATCACTTTAGTCTTTTTCGTATTGATTGTCAAGCCCAAGTTGTTGCAAGCAGCACAGAACTTGTCAACACACTGTTGCATTGTGGCTTCTGAGACAGCGTTGATAAACACAGCTCTGAATAGGAGCCAGTCATACGCTGGACAATCCCACATGCATCTATGGTGTTGATGAAAATCGAACCCATGACCTCCCAGCTGGGAACCAGCTAACCACTGTTCCATGGTGGCAGGTGGAAAAGCAATAGTTTGGTGCAGTTTCCTGTGGTCAGGTGTGTGGCGTCACTCTGTATATCCTGAAGTCTGGCTATCCAGACACCAGTACGATCTTAGTATTCCGTTTGATGTCATAATGACACACGTAATGAAAATGAGGCGGCGTTTTCAATTGTCAGTCCTGGCAGTTATATAAATGCTTCAACACTGAAGGTCCTTCATAATTTCTTTGTTCCACTTATTACCTGTGTGATCTATTTGCATAAAGATGTCATTTCCTGTTCATATAACATGAATGAATTATGAATCAAAACAAACTGCATCATTCCTGGTCACTAAGCTTTTAAATGAATACAGCTACACAGTTACGTATCCAAAACAAACTGTAAATGTAGCAACATGTCTTCTGACAATAAAAAAAAAATGCACATATTCTCATGTGACCACCATTTATCTTTTTTCAGTTTTTATGACTGAGTACTATGACAAAATAGGACTAAAGAAATGTCAGTCAGTTAATCGAAGAAAACAACAGATCAGTCAAACAGAACACGTGTTCCTCTTCACTGTAACTACATGTTACCTGCTATAACAAACACATGGTCCTCCTCGCAGTAAACACGACAGTTACATGCTGTATCCAGTGCCATGAAATCTAACACTTCCATCACAGCTGGGGTGGAGACAGAGAGACGGGCTAGTGTCTGATTCGTCTCAGTTAATCCATCAGCCCATCACTAGGCAGAAAAAAAAAAATGGTGCCGGTGGTGGGGGGTGGGGGAGGGACAGAGGAGTGGGGGGGGGGGGGGGGGGGGGATGTGCGCTTAGGGGGCGTAATTGGAAAAGCTGTTTGCTCGCTCGTCAGTCCGACACGTCAATGAGGCGACGTCATACTGGTTCGGGTAATAAGACACTCGACGTGAGCATTGTTTGCCTAGTTTGTTTTTTTCTTTTTTTTTTTTTAAAAGCCTACTTGTAGCACTTTGTCGTACTTGTGTGTCTCCTTTATAGAAAATTGTTGGCATCACAAGAGTTTTAAATTAGAAAAGAAATGTAGAATGGAACAGAAGACAGCAAGAAACTTTTAAAGTCCGAGAATGTATGATTTTATGTGGTCATCTTTTTTGTGTGTTTTATTGTATTTCCTCAAGCTTCAGTTGTTCACTTGACAGACTGTACAGACGACTGTAAAAAGTGCTTTGATGTTGCGTGCCACATACTGAGAGTACTATTATGGTCGTCTGGACCAAAACTGACAGGACTTGACTTGAAGGTACCATTGTGTGTGTGTGTGTGTGTGTGTGTGTGTGTGCGCACGCGTGCATGCCCGTGCGTACGTATGTGTTCTGCTTCATAATTTAAGCCTCCACAACTAACAAGAGAGAGAGAGAGAGAGAGTAAAACCATTATCAGCAGTTGGAAGCACATTTCTACAAAGACGTCAATATTGAGCGTTGATGATGACGTTAAAATAAAGCATGTTGTACACGATGTTGGTAGCGCCGCCTGTTGGCGTTAGCCCAGTATCATGGCATTGCTATTAACCAGTCTGGCATCGACTGGGTCTGGGCGTAGCAGGTCTGTGTCGGCCTGGGTCTATGGGGGCCAGATTCAGACCAGCTCTACATGCTTTGCATCCCCCGCATCAAAAATAATCTGACGATCGACATTCGGAGTCTGTATGGCGTCTGCATTGTACGGTTATATCATGCACCCTTGCACAACGATTGGGAGGGTTGCTGACGGTATGGTGTGAAATAGTAAGTGTTGGTATTGCTTTATAAGGGGATGGGTGTAATTATTGTTAAGCTTTCTCTCTCTATGTCTTTCTGTACAAGAATCTCTCTCTCTCTCTCTCTCTCTCTCTCTCTCTCTCTCTCTCTCTCTCTCTCTCCTCTCTCTCTCTCTCTCTCTGTGTGTGTGTGTGTGTGTGTGTGTGTGTGTGTGTGTGTGGTGTGTGTGTGTTCTCCCACTCTCCCTCTTCTATTTATTCCCTCGCACCCCGCCTCTCTCTCTCTCTCTCGCTGGATCGCTCTCTGCCTCTCTGTCTCTGTCTGTCTGTCTGTCTGTCTATCTCTCTCTCTCTCTCTTTCTCTCTCTCTTTCTCTTTTCCCTGACAGCCTGTTACCAACTGTGCGCATGTTAAGATGCTCGTTCTACATACACTCTATCGTCGTTTGTCAAGCAGTCATAACATACTCGCTCACAGTCGCTAGAGATCACTTTTGACGTGACAGAACAGCAAAAACTCGGCGCTGTTCCCAGTTAGAAAGAAAAGCCTGTCAGTTTGTGTATCAGAAGTCTGCCTTTCTTTCCAAGAAAGCAGTCAGAGGTTGGCATTCTGTTTGGGGTAAAATGAAATACATGATCATGGTGGGGGTGATGCTATTAATCTTCTGTCCTGGTAGGTCTATGAACGTTCGTGACAGTCCAAGGTTACAAATTGATTTTTTCTAAACATTCTCTCTGAGTGCGTTGTTTGCACAAAGATGTCATTTCCTGAGCGTGATATTGGCTGGTATGTAAAATCGAAATGATTTTTTTTTTTTTCGGTGTGTGTATTCTTTAAAAAAAAAAAACCCAAACACTTGGGCAGTTCACTGTTTAAACATTATGTAAGTGTAAATGCAGCATATATACCCTTGAGACCAAAAAAAAAAAAAAAAAAAGGCTGTTCGCACCTTCCAGTTTTTAATTTTGTTAAGTACTTTCACAACACGGGATTTAGAAAAGAAAAAAAAAAAAAAAAAAAGCGATGAGTTGATCTAAAAATCAATGGATCACACAGGAGGAACACGCCTTTCTTCCTCGCAGCAATTATTTCTGATACAAGCGATATCCGGTAAAGTGAAATCTAACACTGTCATCACTGCTGGGCTGGAGACTGGGAGACGGGGCCGATACCTTGTTCATCTCATTTTATCCTCTCAACTAATCACTGGACGGAATAAATGTGTCCCAGGGGAGGCAACGTGTGTGTTCAAGGGGCGTAACTGGAAGAGCTATTTGCTTAATCGTCAGTGCGAAACGTTACTGGGGCGACATCGTGGTGGTTCGGGTGATAAGAGACTGGACGCGAGCACTGTTTGCCCAGTTTTTAGCCTACCTGCAGTACTTTTATTTTCATTTTTCCTCCATTACGGAAGATCTCTGGCATCAAAGCAATTCGAAACTGAGAACGCAGACTTGCAGAATAGAATCGAAGGAAATGTGGGGTTTTTTTTTTTTTTTTTTTTTTTTTTAATCTGAGATTGTTTTTTTTGGTTGGTTGGTTTGTGGTTGGTGGTTGTTGTTGTTGTTGTTGTTGTTGTTGTTATATTTAGGGGGGGGGGGGGGGGGCAGTTTTCTTTTATATTTTGTCATACATGCCCTGGCCTTACTCGATGAAACATCACTCTAATATTACAAGCTGCTTTTACGTACTTTACTGCTGCTGCCGCAGGCTGAAGATTTGATCGTGATTGCATTGCACTAAACTGACATAGCTCGGCTTCACTTGGTGTCATGGTGTGTGTGTGTGTGTGTGTGTGTGTGTGTGAGTGTGAGTGTGTGGTGTGTGTGTGAGTGAGTGTGTGTGTGTGTGTGTGTGTGTGTGTGTGTGTGTGTGTGTGTGTGTGTGTGTGTGTAAAAATTGTATGTCTTGACGACAACCAATGGGAAATGAGAGAGAGAGAGAGAGAGAGAGAGAGAGAGAGAGAGAGAGAGAGAGAGAGAGAGGTCCATGATCATTATAAGTAAGACTACGTGTTGTCCAGTGAATTATCCTCCATACACGTGCACATGACTCTCCCTGCTAACCCTCTGTTGCGCTTGCTACCATTCAGCCTTTTTGCTTTTTAATTTGATTTTATATAATTGAAAATGTCTCGTTTCCGGGCACATTGATCATGTTCATCATTGAGCGGAGTCTAATTTGGCTGTCTAGAGTCTGACTTTGACAATCTGGAAGAAGGGTGGGTGGGGGGGGGGGGGGGGGGGGGGAGAAGATGGAGAGGGGATGGAGGGAAATTGAGGGAAATTGTGTGTGGGGGTGATGGTGAGCGGGGTGGAATGAGAATGGGATGCTTAAGTGCAGGTTTGGACAGGACAAAGGCCGATCCATTGGCATTATCGTAGTTGACAATGAGGGATCAGGTTTAGGGGGGGGGGGGGGGGGGGGGGATGATAAGCCTTTGATTAGCCCTCCAGAGTGGGCGGCCCACAAACAATAAGAATTAAGCCCTGGTCAAGTGACACTCGAGGCCCGTTATAATTACCGTACGCAGAGCGACTCCGTGTGCTGCTTCCGGCAAACTTGCCGCCTTCCGGTGCAGTTAATTGGGTCGGCTCTCGCCCATTTCCGATACATTTCCCATTTCCGTCATGTTTGTGAGGCCTCCGGTGTTGTAATCCTTGCACGTGTCGAACGTGTGTGTGTGTGTGTGTGTGTGTGTGTGTGTGTGTGTGTGTGTGTGTGTGTGTGCGTGCGTGCGTGCGTGCGTGCGTGTGTGTGTGTGTGTGTGTGTGTGTGTGTGTGTGTGTGTGTGTGTAAGTGAGTGAGTGGAGTGTGTGTGAGGGAGGGTGTGGGTGTGAGGGGCGATCTTTCATTAAAAAAAAACAAACAAACAACATATTTTCCTTCTTTCTTGGTTTTTGTTTTTCTTTGTTTCTTGTACCGAAAGGTTTGTTCTTTTCACCCGCGTCCATTTGTTTTTTTTTTTTGCCTGTCAGCAAGATTATACACACACACACACACACACACACACACACACACACACACACACACACACACACAACCAACACCACAGCTGTCGTAAGTAAACTTAGTCAGGAGTGGGTATTGTCATCTGTAATCAAGGCTAAAAGAAGTAATAATCAGTCATATCTCGGCATTGCTTGATTTCTCTTGCATACGACGTCAGTTGTGTTTTGAACGAGTTGGTTGCTCGATGCGAGTCGAATCAGTCCACCTCATGTAGCTCTCCCTTCGATTTGGCAGTGATTGTCAGGCGCACATGTCGACACCAGGAACCTTGGGGACTGAGTCAGCGAGGAGATTTCGGTGAAGATCAGTATGTTCTGTTGTTGTCGTCTGCTCCGCTCTATGTTGAATCAATAGGGCTGTCTCACGTAATGCATATATTACATCATTGTTTGTGTCTTCTCTCCTCCTTATCACCACACGCTTTCTCGACAATACGAAACAAAAGACAAGAATAATAGATAAACTTTGGTCTAGCAAACTGGTGTGGCTGGAATACCGATGGTGACGCATTGAACAGCAAAACATTTGCCTATTACTGATTGAATTTGTGATTGATGCTATTAACATTTGATTAATATAGGCAGCCCCACAAGTGAGGTCATAGTTACACTACAGAGAACCCCATACTGCTGTTACACGGTGTGTGCAAACCCGTTTCTGATAAATCATTGGCTGTTTCGAAAGCAAACCGTTACATTTTAGCGCGCGCGCCGGTTTGTGGTGTGTGTGTGTGTGTGTGTGTGTGTGTGTGTGTGTGTGTGTGTGAGTGCGCGCTGAAGAGAAGGGGAAGCGGGGGTAAATTGATGAATCCATTGAGATTTAAACAAATTCACGGATTCACGCACACTGAATATCATCCGCCATGCCTCAGCGCATCCATTCTCAAGACCTGTTTTCTCCTCTGTTGTGGATTGTGCAGACTGTAATTTGCTACCCACAAGGGACGTGATGGAAATTTCGCTGTGTGAAACCGAGCTGAGTAGCCCTGAGAGAGAGAGAGAGAGAGAGAGAGAGAGAGAGAGAAGAGAGAGAGAGAGAGAGAGAGAGAGAGAGAGAGATCTGCACACGATCAGGGGACGTTACTGTTTGTAATGCACTAGAACATTAATAATGGCGGCGCATGCTTCAAAAATGTTTTTTTTTTTTTTTTTTTTTTTTCGTCTCGTTTGCATCGAAGGTGAAGTACAGAGAAGCTCAGTTAGAGACAACGTTGTTAAACTTTGCATTCGTTTTTCTTCCTCGTCTCTTTTTGTTTTTGTCGTATTGTTAAAACACACGAAGAACGTTCTCTCTCTCTCTCTCTCTCTCTGTCTCTCTCTGTCTCTGTCCTGTGTGTGTGTGTGTGTGTGTGTGTGTGTGTGTGTGTGTGTGTGTGTGTGTGTGCAAATTTTACTTTTGTTTTAAGGCTACACAAATCCTTTTTTTTTTTGTCTTGATACTCTTCAGATCTGGTATAGTGACTCATAAACAGACAGGGCACATTAGGAGCGAATCACTGTTGTGCTAGGAAGTCGCATCGGTTGCATTTTCATGCGACAAATAGCGAAATGTAGCGGTGTCAGGACTGCAGGAAATTCAAAAAAACGCCTCGCTGTTGTTGTGCCTATTAAAAAGACCATGCTTTCTGTCAGCAGGAAGAGCCCAGCTGGGATAGTGTTAGCCTGAAGATCGTAACGCCCTTGGCTAGATCTTGGGTTGATGCGTATTTCCACTGGCCATCTCATCCCCCCCCCCCCCCCCTCCTTTTTTTTTTCTTCAAAGAACTTAAAGCGAGTGTAAAGGCAAAGGATGGGGTCGGGGTATGGGACGTGGGGGGACAGAAGGGGAAAACGGGGACAGAGAAGGAAAAGACGAAGGAGTCGGGGGGGGGGGGGGGGGGGGGGGGGGGGGGGAGGGGAGGAAGTTTCACTAGAGAGGGGAATGGGGGGGGGGGGGGGGGGGGGGCGATGAGGAGAACATGGGGACGGGCGGGGGCCGGGCGGGGGGGGAGGAAAAGGGAGACGAGGACGGGGAAGAGGGAACGGGTATTAGAGAGGGGGCAGCGGTGGGAAGAAGGAGCAAGGGCAAGACGGAGGAGGAGAGGAGGGTGGTGGACAGGGCACGGGGGGTGGGGGTGGCGGGGGGGGGGGGGGGGGGGGGGAGATGGGGGGAGGTCGGGCTACGGCCACTTGATTTGCCGAATTCTGTAAACTTCATGCTGCTAGGTAAAAATCAGTACCTCACTTTTTTTTTTTTTTTTTTTTTTTTTATAGTTCGGACGAATCATTCTCACAGCCCCTCCAACACGCCTCCCCCCCTCCCCCCCCCCCCCCCCCCCCCCCCCCCCCCCCCCCACACTTTTTTTTCTTTTAATGTTTGCCAAGTCATTGCCTTAATGACGGAGAAATTGACACCGTGTATCTGTTTTCCGCCACTGTTCATTTGTTCCTTTTGCGGTCGGCTGGGCCTCGAGCAACATGATCTCTTTCTATAATTTATGTACATCGCTTTAATCCATCTATGTATCGGTCTATCTATCTTTAAAAAGTGGGTACTGCCAGTCTTTGCAGTCGGTTATACAAATCTTTAGTTCTCGTCTGATCTTCTCCAAATTCGGCACAGTCCAGTCCGGTCCGGTCCGGTCCGGTCGGTCCGTCGGTCGGGTCAGTCTTCCTTCGGTCGGTTGGTCGGTCGGTCCATCGTCTATCTATCTATTGACCGCTCTTGCTGAATTTGGTTCTCGAAGAATCAGTCTGTACTTTAGACATGTAAGCATCCGTACAGTGCGGGTGCACTCTGTTGAATCATACGGTTTTATCTCCTGTTGACCGCCACCTGAAGGGGGTATAGACCAACTATCTGTGGAAATCGCTCGTCTTCTTTCACAACGTGTGCTGAATAAGCGTCACTTCGCTATATACTTTTGTGTTTTGTTGTGTTTGGGCTTGTTTATCGTAAAGGTCCTTTTCTTTCTCTTCTCTCTTCCTTTTCCTTTTCTTTTTCTTTTTTTTAAAGATGTTCAAGTTTGTTGTATCCCCCTTCCACCCCCCCCCCCCCCGACCTGCCCGTTCTCACTGTCAGTACACAGGTGTATACCTTAAAAGTGAAGGCGGGGGGGGGGGGGGGGGGGGTGGATGGGGTGGTGGTGAGGGAGTAGGTGGGTTGGAGAAGGGGAAAGAGATACGCAGAACACTGACGCTGACAGCTGCCTCAATTTTTGGTCTGTCATCTGAGGAAGGAAGAGGGCCAGGGAGGCTGGAGGCTGTCAACGCCTTTCGTATTACCACGGAAAGAAAGAAGCCCCGGCCACTGACTGCTGACAGAGTGCCAAGAGGCTTCCCCCCCCCCCCCCCCCCCCCCCCCCCCCCCCCCCCCCCCCCAGTAGTCAGCATCTCTCCCTCTTCTGACCACAGAGAAATGCATGTAATGTTCCTTTCCACCGTCAGTATCCCCCACGCCGTGTTTTGCGGTTTGATCCACCTCTATATGTCGTTAGCTGCAGCGTAGGGACAGAGTAAGAAAGATGGTATTCGCCCAACGCAGAATTACAAAAATTTCAATTGCGTTGTTCAGTTCATGTTGAAGGGGTCGACTCACTTTAGTCCCTCCCCCCCCCCCCCCTCCCACCCCCTCGTTTCCGAAAAATTGTCTTGTGGTACAGGTTTAGCATCAAACACAAACGAAACCAAGACCGGGGTATTAAGAATATCAGTCAATCCAAATCCACCGAGACAGGTCGGCTTGAGTTCAC
>JADBJO010002058.1:255000-257500 GCA_016801955.1 Conus betulinus
CCAGATTTCCCTCTCGCATTTGTGTTGGTAGATGGATCGGTGACGCACGCACGCGCATACACACACACACACACACGCACACGCACAGAGAGAGAGAGAGAGAGAGAGAGAGAGAGAGAGAGATTGTGGGATGATAGAGCAATCGTGTGTGTGTGTGTGTGTGTGTGTGTGTGTGTGTGTGTGTGTGTGTGTATGCACGCGCGCGTTAGTGCGTGCGTGTGTTTATCTGTGCGTGAGTGCGTGTGTGTAGGAGTGGGTGGGGTGGGGGTGGATGCGTGCGTGTGCGCGTGTTTAATCTCGCAGCGTGTAAATGCGTTATACGGATTCAGTCGATTGTTTTTACACGGAAGCAAGGTACCACGCGCTGTACCGTCAGCATAGGCGGAAGCGTGTTGGGAACTGTGAGGACAGAGGGAGAGGACATACACAATAGAAGAAAAACGAAACATGAAAAATGAAGAAGAGTTTGTTTTTTTTTTAAACTTAAGCACAGCAAGAATCAGTGTCCACCAATTTTAACCCAGTCTTTATTTCTAAATAATCAAAAGACATTGAACAGAAACAACAGCCACCAAAACAGAATAGAACAGGATCCGATAGAGAACGAGAAGATGAAATAAAGAAAAGGGAATAGAAGAAAGCAGCGGGAATAGAATGAAGCAACATGTCACTAAAGGAAATAAGATCAAATGAGGTATGCCAAATCTACAAAGTAGATTTATTAACTCAGAGAGAAGATAATAATGCTTTAAGAAAAACGGAACATGACAAAAGATTAGAAAATTTTGATATAAAACGCAATAAGATGAAAACTGCAAAGAAATCAAAACAGATGAGCTAAAAAGAAACCAAATCAGATTTGAAAAAAAAAAAAACATTGAAGTGAAATAAAGAACCAAAAGAAATGAAAGGATGCGAGGGAAATTCAACTCAAATACACGTCACTTTGTTGTGCATACCACCACACAGGACACAGTTAATGCTGCTGAGACACACTGTCCACACTGTCACCATGCATATTTCACGTCGGTACGGAATTCACGTCAACAAGAATTGGTCACAAAATTGGAAGAGCCATATCAAACCTTGCCTCTGTACGTCTGAACAAATAAACCATTGATGATAACGATGATGATGACAAGTTTCTGTTGTAATTATTGTGAAAACAATCGAAAGTAAACGAAAGTTAAATCACGATGAAGATTATACCCAGTCTGCATGTGCTGTTTGGTGGTCGATTATTTGAAATCTGAAAAAAAAAAGTGCAGTGCAGCGTTACACAAAGACAGCTGAAAAAATTCATAGAGTAACACAGCATGTGAAACACATTTACAGGAATAAAATTGATTATCAGTGCTCTTGGCAGTGTAGAAGACTTTCAGGATATGGTACTTACAGTATAAAGTTGATAATGATGATTTTGATCATGATGAAAAGGACAGTTAATAAGAATGGTGGAAATTATGACTTTAACGATAATTACAAGTAATAATAATGACAACATAAACAACAGCAACGATGATGATGATATTAACAACAATAATAATGATGATGATAATAACAATAATACTACTAATAATTAGTAGTAGTAGTATTCAGAATAACGTCAATAGCATGAAGGTTTTTATAATGTGTCACTTATTTTCCTACCTGTTATCAGGTTTATATAATGTGTAACTTATTTTGCTTCATGGAATCATAAAGCAAAGTAACTGGCACAAACACTAAGACAGATGCTCACTTGGCGAAATCATTTCTCTTGCCTTATATAAATAGGATTTCTAATATCCTTGCTGATATTACTACCATTTATGATTGTTTATTATAATAACGGTTTCTCAACCGTATTGATATCATTGTTGCATCAACATCATTATTATCATGAATGCTGGTGTTATTCTTCTTCCGATTGTTGTTACCCATACGTTGCGATAATATATATATTCAAAAGAATTATGTAAACACAAAAATGTGAAACAACATGCCGATGAAACCTAAAAGTACATGAATGATTTTGATGGTATTTTGAAGATCAGTGCAGCGACGTTTTATGCGTTATAAAGTTAAAAAAAAAAAAAAAAAAAAACCACCATTGAACAGAATTCTTCACCAGTTTTTTTGGGTCATTTTTTTTGTTGTTGTTGTTGAAACATTTACGAGCTGTTCAGCGCTAAATAGCACAGATATGTTGGTTTCCTAGTTGTTCGGGGGCACAGATAGTTCGCCGTTTGGGGCAATCTCTCGACAGGCCGCTTTCCCACGACAGAGGATAAACAGGAACGGGGGGGTAGAGAAGAATATCTCAACAGTCACACGCGTGCATGCTTCGATTGATCTTTAAATGCGATCAAAACAAAACCATAATGGCTACAAAATGGTCCGAAAGATTCCAAAAGTAGACAGAAAAGAGCAAGAATACTTTTCCAGCATATCTCTGTGTTATTGCGGTCTGTTAATACTTTGTAAAAATAACTTGGTGGTGGCGGTGGGGATGCTGTAT
>JADBJO010002058.1:262500-270000 GCA_016801955.1 Conus betulinus
AAAAAGGCCAACCACCAACGCACAGTACTGGACGAGTAACAGCGTTATGCAACGCGAAACTGTAGACATGGAACAGCAAAAATTATCAACGTCTAGTTACGCTATTTTTTTCTTCCACTTTGTGGCGATGTATATCATGTAGTCTACAGGGCCTGAAAATAGACTAAATAAATTTCTCTAGAGCGCTTGGGGTCCGGAAGGGCGCAAGGATGAGGGTAAGGGTGGGGGTTTTTCTTTCGGGGAGGGGAATGGGGGTAGGGTGGGTGGGTGGGTGTGGCCCTAGGCCCCCCTTGGTGGGGTCAAAGGGCAATGCACATGTGGGGGTCAGGGGTCAAAAACGTCTTCTCAAGCTGCTGACGTTTTGCAGTTCATGAGCATCGTCTGGCGTCTCTTGGAAGTTATAATGTGAACAACAGGAAGCCACTGTACAAAAAAAAGTATAAAAAAAAAAAAAGTATGAGTTTCAAAACCCCCTGAAACAGGCTTTTTAAGTGGGGAAAGAAACACGTGGACAGCGGGCTGGGGGGGGGTTGGGGGGGAGTGGGGGCAGGGGGGGTGGGGTGGGGGGGGGGTGGGCACTGGGGGGGGGGGGGGGGGGGGGGGGGGGGGGGGTGTCTGGGGTTGGGGGGGGGGGGGGGGGGGGGGGGGGGGGGGGGGGGAGGGCGATGAACTTCACTTTTGTTTCTTCTTGACCAGATCCAGCTTGAACACCTCTCTGCCGCTTCTTCTGCCATTGCTTTCAGGGCTCTCTGGTTTTTTCCGTCCCTGCAACTGAGAGCTGTTTCATGAGGCCTGTATACAGACGTTTCTACAACCCCCCCCCCCCCCCCCCAGCTCCAATTTCTTGCTGCAGTGAGTAAGGACTTTGACCTGATAGCCTTCTCTCCTCATGCTGTTTGCTAGATCAGCATACTTTTCAGTCTTGTAGATTTGAGCTGCCTCCATTCTGTTCTCATATGGCACCGTGAGCTCGATCATGATCAGTTGCTTGGTTTGACTGAGAGTGGACTACTATGTCTGGGTCTCATGCCACTCTTGCTGATGAACTCTGGGGGTGACTCTTCCATTCTGGGAGGTCTGCAGTGCACTCCCAGTCCTCTGCCCCGTCCAGCAGACACTGCCTGCATGCTCCGGGTGGGCACTGTTGTTCCTGGCCATGATTCGCTGTCTCCTGTCGTGAAGAATGTTGCGGGTGCTTTTGAAGTCCTGATTTTCCCTTTTGTGGTGTTTGTACTAGCCCAGACCACTTGTGCAATCTCTTTGAGCACTTGGTTGTGCCTCCATGTGTACCTTCCTTGAGCTAGGGCTACTTTACATGAGCTTAGGACATGCTCCACTGTTTGTTTTCATGGCAGAGCGGGCATGAAGGATCGTCTGTTTTTCCCCACTTCACCAGGTTTGCATTTCAGGGCAGAAGGTCGTATGCAGATCTGAGAGAATGAAGCTGATCCTGAGAGGGGCCATTGACCCAAATGTCATTCCAGTTGAGACTTCTTTGGAGTGCATTCTCCCACGTTGTCCATTGCCCTTGCTGGGCTCTGCTGGACTGCTTTTTGGAGTCTTTTTTGTGTCTTCTTCTTTTCTCATCTCCTGAACACATTGTGTCTCTTTGGCTTTTCCTTTGGCCTTTGACCACCCATTCAGTTTTGGTCACCCCCCAGTCCTTGTCTGTTGGTCTGTGTGTGTCCTGTTATTTCTGATCTTGAGACTTTCTTTTGCAGAATCCATCGCCTCTTGAACTTTCCATTTTCTGCCTGTCTTCAGCTGGGGCTTGATTGCTTCTACCACCTTGTCTCCCGAGTCCCCCAGCATGCTTTGAAGTCCGATCTTCTCTGGTTTGTATTCCTCCAGGATGGATTTTAGTGGTAGTTTCAGCTTTGCTTGGCGACAGTATAGCGCTATGTCAGTCAGACAGGGTGGGACACCAAGCCATTTTCCTTGTGAACTTGTTGATTTTGGATTCCATTGCCTCCACTATGCTGGTGCAGATGTCGTATATTATCAGAGGCCATAGGAGCTTTGGTATCAGCTTGAACTGCAGACACCAGACCTTGTATTTGCCAGGGAGCCCACACTGGTCAATGGTCTCCAAAGCCTTCTTCCGACATATGTTTGGTTTTCTTTTGCTCTTTGTGTGTCTTTCAGCGTATCATCATACCATCTTCCAAGGCTCTTGACTGGCTCTTCTGTACTGTTGGACTGGCCTGGTTGGGCAAACACTGAAGACCACAGATTCGGCCACTTTTCCTTTCCTCAGTGAGAGACTTCGTGATTTCTTTGGCTTGAACTTCATTCTGGATGAGGCAACTATGTCGTCCAGCTCTCTCCAGCACATGACGTGTCTCGTCTTCTCTGGATGAAATGAAATCACTGTAGTGTCATCCCATGGAGGCCTTGAGAGGGGACATCTTGTATCCATCGCCAAGGTCTGTTTGTCTTGCGTTGCTTGTTGCTGCTTTCAAGATGACTTCCATTGCCAACACGAACAGTATTGGGAAATTGCACAGCCCATTGCAATGCCCACTTCCAAGTTGATCCAATCTGTTGTGTACTCCTTGGTAGAGAACCGCATTGAGAAGCCATTGAAGTACTTCTTGAGCATGTTCGCGGATGTTCTTTGGCACATGGTACATCCTCAAGAGCCAAACTGTATCATCTCATGGGGTACAGATCCATATGCGTTTTGCAGATCAAGCCACACTACGTCCAGGTCTCTCTTTTCTGCTGCTCTTTGGATTGCGTCCCAGATCATTGTGGCGTGTTTCTACATAGCCAGCCACGCCTGGGATACCACCATTTTTGGACTGACACATCCAAGTACTTGTTTTCCATGAGGTACTTGGTCAGCCTCGCTGCCATGACCGAGATGAATTTTCCTTTCGACGTTCAGCAATGATATTGGCCTGAACTGGCTGATGTCACTTGAGTTTTGCTCTTTGGGGAATGTGTACACACCATCTGCCACCATCCACGGGCCGCTGATCTTCTGATTTCGCCAAGCTGATCGCAGCAGCCTGTGGAGCCGCTCCAGCACCTTGGGACATTTCTTGTACAGCTGGTAAGGTATTCCGTTTGGCCCTGGTGATGATTTGGCTCTGGCTTTGTCGACCACCTTCTTGATTTCTGCCAACATTGGAGGCTTGTCATTGAACTGTTCCTCAGGGTTGGTTGGCTGGCCACACCACCAGACCTTGAATGTCGAGTGTGTGCTTTTGCTCTGTGAGTCAGAATATGTTTTCCTCAGAGATGCTGCTCAAAAAACTCCTTTGTCCACACTTAGGGTCCCAGATTTTGGCTGCTCAAACAGAGTTCTGGCAAACTGGAAGGGGTCTCTGAAGAAGCGCTCTTGTTCTTCTTCTTTTTTGCTCTTCCTCTTCCTCGCAGATTCCGCTTTGCTGAGGGCGCTGTGTTGCTTTTCAGGTCTTTCCAGAGTTTTTTCCAGTTTTTCCAGTTTTTCCAAGCCTTGTTTTTCAGCTGGCAGTGAGGTCTTCATTTGCTTCTTGAGGGTTTTCTTTTGGACCCTGATCTTGTCCATCTCTTCTTGGCGTCTGGATTTCTTTGGAGGTGTTTTCTCTTTGGGTAGTTTTGCTCCATAGGCGTCTCTACATGTGGCATACACACTGTCCCCCATATGTGGCTAGTTTGTGTTCCAGGGTGCTTTTCCCTATCAGTGCATCGAGTCTTTGGACGATTTTTGCATCCAGTTTCTCCCAATCTTCAAGTCTCGTTTGCTCGTGGCAGGTTGAGTTTTCAGGCGCCTGGCATCGAGGGCCTGTGCAAATTCCTCATCCGACCCCAACAGCGTGGATATCCTTGGCACTGTAGTCAGTGCATTCTATAAAACGACCGGAAGACGGGGTAAAAAAAAAAAAAGTGAAAAACCAAAACTAATAAAGCGAATGAGCCTACCTGCCGGCTTCGATCTTCTCTCTCTTTCTTCATGCTGTTTCACGTGCTAGGGGCACGCGCACACGCAGAGAGGAGGGCGAGACGGGCACACCGAACACAGGAGTAATCCTTTTTAAAATTAATCATGTACGCGCATTCGTATATAAACAATAGCCACTATACAGAACGTAGGAGGGAGAGGCGTAATCATATACGTAGATTCGTGTATAAAATTATAGTACTATCGTAATGCTCTCCGTCGGAAGTTCAGGACAGTCGGGTTTGAGGGAAGGACTGCATTCTCCCCCTCCTCTCTGAATGTACACATTCTCCCAAGGCCCCTTCAATCAAAAATCTTCAGGAAGAGGGGGGAACAAATATTCGCACAAATGAGATCCCAGGGGTGGGGGGGGAAAAGGAAAAAAAGGGGAGGGGGGGGTGGGGGGGGGAATCCCCAGTCTAGAAAGACATGGGGGGGAAATGTTATTGGGGGGGGGGTCCAAAAAAAGGGGGGGGAAGGTCTGGGGGAGTAGAAAAATTAAGAGAGAAGCAGACCTCCAGCAGGGAGCAGAAGTGGTTAAGAGAAAAAAAGAATAAAAAAGAAGTGTAAAGAAGAACAGAATCGGGCCGTCAAATGAAGGAGGGCGGAAAGGAGGGGAGGGATGGCGGCTACCGGAGAGGGAGGGGGACATCGAACAGGGGGGGGCAGAGGGGGGGGGGGGAGGGAGACAAACGAGGGAGGCACTGATACAGAACATGTCGACAGTCGAGATTGTTGAAGGACAGCAGACCGACACACACAGACATGAGGGTTCAGGTTGGCCAGCAGATGTCGCAGGCTCATTATCGAGATTACACAAGAACCGGGTTCGGTTCTTTTCTAAGTTTCGTGACAAGCAACAGCCCGATTCTTTGACAAGATGCTTTATTATGTGTGTGTGTGCCTGTGTGTGTGTGTTGGTGTGTGTGTGTGTGTTGACTGTGTGTGTGTCTGTGTGCGGCGCGCCGCGCGCGACCGCGCGCGCGTGCGCACATGCCCGTATGTGTGGCTTAAAAAGGATGGGCCCGGAGGTACCGTGCCTGAATACATCCCAACATGTCGTTTTTTTTTTTTTACTAAAGAAAGAAGCGAATACAAAAAATATGTTGGATCAGAATGGGCACCACAGAAGTACCCGCCGAAATTTTCTCGGCGACAGAGTGCAGCGTCACCTCTGGGGTGGTTTTCCGTTTGGCGGACCTAATTTAAAAGTCCCTGGAAACTGCTCACCGCTTGCATTGCGACGGAACGAGTCTGGGGGTGTTAGTAGTCTGGGGATGACTGACACACACCCATGCCACGTACACAAACAGAGGAGAATCACAGGCAAACCAAGCCACGCGCGCGCTTTTGTGTGTGTGTGTGTGTGTGTGTGTCCCATGTGCGCGCGCATGTGAATGTGTGTGCGCGCGCGCGCCCGTCCGTCTGTGCGCGCGCTTGTGTGTATGTGCCTGTGCGCGTGCGTGCGTGCTCGTGTGTGTGTGTTGTGTGTGCATGTGTGTGTGTATGCATGCATGCATGCAAAAAAGGTGTACAAGAAACATTTACCAACAGCGGGCGCGCTAGTGTTGTGTGTGTGTGTGTGTGTGTTGTGTGTGTGTGTGTGTGTGTTGTGTGTGTGTTCCCTGCGTGTGGGGGTTTGTCAACATAAATTCACTTACTCGTATTGAGCGCTCAAGCGCTGCTCTTGTGTCCGTGCATTCTTTGTATCTGCGACCGTCAGCGTGTATATGTTAAGCGTTGCGTTGGTTGTGTGTGCTTCGCGCGCACATACCACTCACACTGAAGCACGCGCGCCCATTCACATTCCTTCTCTCTCTCTCTCTCTCTCTCCTCTCGTCTTCGTATGTGGGTGCATAGCAGTATACGCGTGCGTGACATTCGCTAGCGTGCACACTAAAGCGGCAAAATGCGCACACAACATACAACGCAGGGTCGATCGCTCTTCCAATGAACTAAATAGCCTTGTGTTTCAAAGTGAGGGGCTAGGGAAGGGGACAAAATCTCGCACTGTACATCATCACAGTTAAAAAAAAACAGCATTCACACACACGCCAGATATGCGCGCGTACACATACACACATGCCCAGTTTTGATAGTTTCCGCGTGCACATAAAGCGACGCTCTAAAATGCAAGGGTCGTGTGCTTCTTCACTTTACTACTTCAAAAAATAAATCAGAGGAGATCGCCAGTCCTCTCCTTCATGCCAGAATGAGCTTCATCATTCACTAGGCATTAACAACAAAGTCGGACACATTCAATATTAAGTGTGTAACCCCCCCCCCCCCCCCCCCCCCCCCCCCCCCCCCCCCCCCCCCTTCCCCCCCTGCCCACCCCCCCCCTTTCCCCCCCCCCCCCTTCCCCCCCCCCCCCCCCCCCCCCCCTCCCCCCCCCTCCCCCCTCCCCCCCCCCCCCCCCCCCCCCCAATGACAGAACAAAACCCATTTTTGTTTCGGACAGGACAATCCATTTGGGCTTTTTTTTCAGTTTGTTAACATGATAGTCTAATCTACGAATTGACATAAACAACTCGGTGCATTTGCGTGCGGATATTTCGTGAGAACAAAAATACTTGCAGTAGACTTTGCTCGTTTTAACGCGCTTCGCCCGCCCGCCCGCCCGCCCCCTCTCCTCACTCACTTCTTTACTTCCCCCCCCCCCCCCAAAAAAAAAGAACATGCCTCGGAATCCACAACCCTTGCCTTAAGCGTGCGCATATACATGTACGAGCTGCTTCGTGCAAATGTCGCCATATTTCATTTGGGTGATTTTCATTCGTTCGCTCATTCATTCATCCATCTATCTATATTTTTACGTGACCGATGCGATTTCCTTTTCTCGCTACTTCAGATTATATATATATATATATATATATATATATATATATATATATATATATATATATATATATATATCCATTCTGGTGAGATGACCGAAAGTTCAAATAACCCACAAGGGGAAAAAAAAACTCCTCTCCCTCCTTCACCACCGTTCCGGATCTCCCGCCCACCCCTCCCCTCCCAAAAATACAGTCCAATCTGTGACTGAAGATGTGGTTATGTGGCGAGGCCCGCCATAGGGGTGGGGCTGCTACAGCTGAGGATGTGGAAGGCGTCAACGGCGAGGGTGATGTGGTCCACTTCGCCTTCGCTTTGGCCGCACCGGGGTGATGGTAGCCCTCCAGGAAGTAGGAGATGCCCTCCACAGTTGTCGGGGAACCCCGCCGGAAAGTGTCTCCCGGAGCGAGGCTCGAACAGGAAGCCGGGGGTTTCCTTCAGTAACCTGTTTTCCGGGCGGAGGGGCGGGAAAAAAAAAAAAGACACACAAGTTAAATCAAATATCACCTTAACTGGAAAGAGGAGTTACAATGTGGTCGCGCTCACACCTGTTATAAACATGCACTGTAACATGTGAACAACAACGAGCTCCGTTCCAGGCAACATGTGTGGTAAAAATCACGTCACTACCTTACAAAGACCATGTTGTGTGAATTACAGAATTCCTTTCAAACACATAAGCACAAATGCTTTCCCCCTTCCCGCCCACCCGCGCGCGCGCACACGCACGCGTT
>JADBJO010002058.1:275000-287500 GCA_016801955.1 Conus betulinus
TGAATTGCAGATTACTCCTGGCATGAATTGCAGATTATTCCTGGCATGAATTGCAGATTACTCCTGGCATGAATTACAGACGGGAACAACAGATTACTCCTGGCATGAATTACAGACGGGAATAACAGATTACTCATGGCATGAATTACAGACGGGAACAACAGATTAATCCTGGCATGAATTACAGACGGGAATAACAGATTACTCCTGGCATGAATTACAGACGGGAATAACAGATTACTCCTGGCATGAATTGCAGATTACTCCTGGCATGAATTACAGACGGGAACAACAGATTACTCCTGGCATGAATTACAGGCGGGAATAACAGCTTACTCCTGGCATGAATTACAGACGGGAATAACAGATTACTCCTGGCATGAATTGCAGATTACTCCTGACATGAATTACAGGCGAACTCCTGCATGAGCAGATCGTACCGCGCGGCGATTCAGCCACCAGCAAAGTCGTTCTTCACGGATGCTGACGTCGGAGACCAGGAGAAATATCATCCTCTTCCATGTTTCTTGCCGTTCTGGCGCAGTTGCGTTATTTGAGGGAAAAGTCTACAATGTACAATCAGAGAAAGTAGGTGTATGATGAAACAGTCACCATGTGTATTCATGGGGGACAGTCTACAATATATGCAGTGGAAGGAGTCAACAACGTAATGGGAATAAAAGAAAAAAAAAAAAAAAACTGTGCAGGCTGCACGGAAAAGTCTACCATACATCATGATGAAAGCGAGCAATGTTTGATGTAAAAGTCACAAATGTTGTATACTGGGTGGAAGTCGGCAAATTATGTTAGGAAAAAGTCAACAATGTTCAAGGAAAAAGTCAATAATGTGTAAGAGCTTAGGGGCGGAGTGTGCAGTATGTAAAGAAATCGTCATCAAAGTAAAATGAAAAGATCATCAGTGTATATATTCAGAAAGGAAAGTCTACACTATGCAATGGGAATATATAAACAATGTGTAATAAAAAGGCAACACTGTATATGGGGGGGGATGGGGGTAGGGTGGGGTGGGGTCTACAATATGAAATTGGAAAAGTCAGTAATGTAAAATGAAAAAAGTCAACAATGTACAGTGGGAGCAAAATACTACAATGCATATTGCGGACAAAGACTGAAATCTCCAACGGACAGAGTCATCAGTGAATGATGAGAAAGTCAACAATGTAAATCGGGGGCGGAAGCTACAATTTATGTTAGTAAAAGTCAACAATACATACCAGAAAAAGTTAATGTGTATGGAGGCAAAGACTACAATGTATAACGGACAATGACAAAGTCATCAATGGATAATGAGAAAGTCAACCAATGTTTTTGGAAAGAAGAGGTGTGTGTGTGTGTGGGGGGGGGGGGGGTAGTCTACAATATATAACAGAAAAAAAAATCAAGAAAGTGTGTTGAAAAAGTTAAAAAAATTGTAAACTGGGAGTAAAGAATAGAATGCATAATGGGCGAAGTCATCAATGAATAACTATAAAGTCAACAATGTAGACAGTAAAGGAGGGGGGAGGATAATCATATAATGGACAACAGTCCACATTGTGTACTGAAAAAAGTCAACAATGTATATTGGGAGCAAAGACTACATTGTGTATTGGGCAGAGTCGTCAATGAAAGTAACAATGTATACTGGGGAAAGAATTAAGAATAGTGGGCAAACTCATCAATGAAAGTCAATAAAGTATACTCAGATAAAAAGTCAACAAAAAAAGAGACAACAACGTATAAAGGGAAAAGTCAACAGTGCCACCTAGGGAACTTGAGCTTACGACTTATCAATGCAATCTTTGCTTGGAGATAAATTCTGATCGAAGATAAAAGTGGCCTAGAAATTACTTTAGGAGAGAGAATCTGTATAAGAACTTGGGGGGGGGGGGGGGGGGGGGGGGGGGGGGGGGTTCTGTTTTGTATTTAGCGCTATTTACAGGGGAATCGTGTCTATCACAAAAATCTACCTCGCCTTATCGGGCTGTACTGGCGAGCTCATGACGAGGTTATTCCTTTGTCAATGAGCGCCGTAGCGAAACGCCAGTCAGTGATTATTGTCATACCGATTGTGACATCATCAACGCTAAAAGAGATGGCCCGGTACCAAAGTAGCAATGTCGCCGGGACTACAGGGCGCACGCGCGAAATTCGCACTGCGGGGATCACTTGATAAGAGCAACAAAATATGCATAGACAGACATGACTGGTGTCATCACTTTTTGTTCAGAAAATCTATTCTATCGCTATTTTTGTTTTTCACGTGAGCACAGGACTATTGCCTGGTGTCCCCACGCTGACAGACTGGGCAGAGTGGAGTGGCACTACCTAGGGTAAAGAGCATGGGGTGGGGAGAAGGGAGACTAGTCGGAGTCAGATTGTCTCCAAGGCAGGTGGTTCCAAGCCTTAACGACAAAAACCATCCTGAGGAACAATTTCAAGAGAGCGTGACGCCAACGCCTGGACATTGGGACTGAAGAGGACAGCATCCACCAATTAGACAGACCAGCTCAACTGACCGTCTTCAGGCTGCGAACGGGGACACTGCCAGCCCCTCCCCCCATCTCTCACGTCTCAAACGTTCTCATTCTGACCAGTGCCCTTTGAGGTACAGGTTCCCAAAAGCCCCACACACGCCTTACAGTCCTGCCCCCTCCTCTGAAGTCCTGAGACGCCAGACGTGGCCCAGTCAGGTTGAGGTCCAGGAAAGGCTGTGGGGACCGGCGGGGTCGCTGCTGACTTCGCCTTACTAACCGGATTGAGAATATACCTTGGCCGGGACCGCGCGAAAAGAACGAAAAAGGCCTTAACACCAGGTTAAGGAAATTTGTGCCAGCTTCGTGCGTCTTTTCGGAGCGAACCCCCCCTTCCCCCCCCCCCCCCCCCCCCCCCCCGAACATCCCCTTCCCCTCAAGGCATCCCCCACCCTTCTTCTCCTGCCCTACTCCCCTGTCAAAGTCTACCCACACTCCCTCTCTTTCCCACGCCCAACCCCATAATATGTGCGAGTCTGGGGCCTGCGTTCACCCGTTTCAAGAGCTCGCTGGTTTCCAATCTGTCCGTTTTAGAGGGGTATGGCCATAGGCCTTACATGTTGAGCGGGGGCAGGATGGTGGGGGAAACAAGATGGCGTCATGGTGCTGGCACCGGTCGATGCTCTTTGACTCATCCAGGACTGACATCTTCAGCACCAACCAAGGTGCGCGTTTTATAGCGGCAGGTTTGCATTACGAGGCAGAACGCAAAACGCACCACTTTGAAGGCAATTACACACGATATCATTCATTAATTCGTATTGAACCCGCGCTGGTGAACTACTTAGGATGCCCGGGTGCCCCAGGAAACTACAGTGGTTTCGTTTTGTGTCAACGGGGATTGCGACATAGATAGGTATTTCCATCTGTCTGTCTGTCTGTCGGTCGGCCTGTCTCTCTACTCTCTGTTTGACTGACTGTCTTTCTGTTCCCATTCATCCCACGCTCTATTTCTCTGCACGTTCTCTGTCTGTCTGTCTGTCTGTCTGTCTGTCTATCTGTCTGTCTGTCTCCCAATTAGCTGTATGTGTCAGAGAGAGAGAGAGAGAGAGAGAGAGAGAGTGTGTGTGTGTGTATGTGTGTGTGTGTGTGTGTGTGTGTGTGTGTGTGTGTGTGTGTGCGTTTGCAGGCGTACAAGCAAGATGACTACTAATAAACAACTCTTGACTGCTCACGATCCCCCCCCCCCTTCTCTCTTGCTTTCTTTCCACCCCATTCTCTCTCTCTCTCTCTCTCTCTCTCTCTCTCTCTCTCCGCTCGCTTGCTCTCTTTCTCTCCCTCCGTCTCTCTCCTCCCATCCTCTTGCTTCTCTCTGCACCCAGGCCATTTCTATGCCCACCACCTTCTCTTTTAATCCAGCCCCACCATCCCATCTCCCCCCCCCCCCCCCCCCCCCAAACGAGTGTCGTTTATCGAACGGGCCGCGAACGCAGTACATTTGACAGAAAGGGCTCAGTACTACATTTACTCCAGATTCAACTTTCACATTTCACATCGCGCAGACGACAATCAATGGTACCAGCACTGCCATTGTACAGGCAACGACTGACGCCTTTTTTGATCAACAAAATGCTGCTGCTTCTTCTTCGTCGTCGCTGTCACTGTAATGCTGCCAGTCGATGGTATGCTGATACAAGACAAAATGAACGCTGATGGTACACACACACACACACACACACACACACACACACACAAATCTCGGGGCAAATCTCGGGAGAACGTAGACTTGAGTCAAAGTGAAGCCAGTTCATTAGTGAAAAAAAATCGCCAAGGAGGTAATAGAAGTAGGTACTTGATTCTAATGTCCTTTTTCTTTTCTTTTCTTTTCTTTTCCTTTCTTTCTTTTCTTTCTTCTTCTTCTTCTTTATTTTCTCTTTCTTTTTTTCTTTTTTTTTTTTTTTTTTTTTTAAAACGGATTATCGAAAATAAATGTTTAATATTCACATCGCTAGAAAGTTTCATACATTCCGTGAAGAGATACGGCTCTACTCCATAGATAAGTTATCCACGCGTAAGCAGTAACGTCCCGGTTGGTCATGTTCACAGGAAACGGAAGCGTTTGCAGTCTTCTCGGTGGATGGATTCCCGGCACATCGTTGGATCCATGTCCGCACCGAAATGCATCGAGGTTCCTCTCGTCCCAGGTTAACATCCAGCAGTCTGTCCCTCGAACTGGCTACAGATTAGGTCGGTGGTTCCGACGTAATCTTGTTGACATACACACGGACGGACAGACAGACAGACAGAGAGACGAACAAACTGGTGAGGTGAAAGCATTACCTTTTTGGCGAAAGCAAGATTTCTGTAGAAACATTAAAAAAAAAAACAAACCTACAACTACTACTACTGCTGCCGCCGCTAATGCTACTGCTTACATATATAAGAAAACACTTAAAACAAAAAGAAAAAAAGAAAGAAAGAAAGATGGGGGTGGGGATGGTGGGGGAGGGGGGGGGAAGCAGATAATGAAAATAAGTGTGTGGGTGTGGGTGTGTGCGCGCGCGTGTGCGCGCGCGCGCGCGCGCGCGCGCGCGCGTGTGTGTGTGTGTGTGTGTGTGTGTGTGTGTGTGTGTGTATGAGCGCGCGCGCTCACGTGTGTGTGTGTGTGTGTGTGTGTGTGTGTGTGTGTGTGTGTGTGTGCGCACATGCGTCAAGCGGGACTTAAGAGTAGACAAATGGGGGAGATGTGGGGCAAAGGAGGCAGGCTGAGCAGAGAGAGAGAGAGAGAGAGAGAGGGGGGGGGGGGGGGGGGGGCTGGAGGGTGATATGTCGCAATCCTATTTCAAAAAGTAAAAATAACGACAGTCCCATTGTCAACTTTCTGGAGAAGGGAAAGAAAAGTAGTTCACCGAGCGGTTCAATACAAATAATGACACCGTGTGTAATTGTCTCCCAGCTGTAGGTATACTTGCTGCCTCGGTGACGACTCCCCGTCAGCATGTAACGTACAAACGTTCACCTCGAGGTTTTACCTTAAAAACTAAACATTCTAGTGCGAGAGAGAGAACATCGACCGAGGGGGGGGGGGGGGGGGGGGGGGGGGGGGGGGGGCAGAGAAAGAGAGAGGGAAAGAGAGAAGGTGAGAGAGAGAGAGAGAGATGGGGGAGAGAGAGAGAGAGAGAGAGAGAGGAGAGAGAGAGAGAGAGAGAGAGAGAGAGAGAGAGAGAGAGAACAAAACGTGTTATTGATGTTATCGATTCTGTTACTAATTTCAATGTCATCAAGTTCCTTCGTTCTCAGCAAATTAAATTGCAGAAAGAAACAGACGCCCCCTGTTCAGTCTTGCCCCCCCCCCCCCGCCCGCCATCCACCCAAGAAAAGAAAAGACAAGAAGCAAATGGAAGGAAGGATGAGGGGGGCGAGAAGAAAAAATAGAAGAAACAAAGAAACAAAGGAGGAGGACAGTGGAGGACGGTGGAGGAGGAAGAAGAAGAACCTGCTGCTGATGGTGATGGTGACGTTAATGATGATAAAAAAAAGGAAGATAGAACCATGGAAGAAGACAAAGATGGGACAGTAGGAAGGAGAAAGGAGGAGGAGAAAAAAGAAGAGGAAGAAGACGACGACGACGACGAAGAAGATGATAATAATGATGATGATGAAGAGAGGGTAAATAGAACCAAAGAAGAAGACAAAGACGAAGGAAAGTAGAAGGACGAGGAGGAGGAAAGGGAGCGGGGGGAGGAGGAAGCTAAGAAGAAGAAGAAGACCAAAGAAGAAGAAGAAGATGAAGATGAGGAAGAAGATGATGATGATGATGATGATGATGATGATGATGATGATGATTGATTGATTGATTGCTAATTGATCGACTCGTTTATGGGTAAAGAAAACGAAAACGAAGAAGAAAGGAGATTAAGTAGGTGAAGGAGGAACAAGAAAACCAAGCAGAAAGAGAAAAAAAGACCAATTAACAAAACAAAGACAGACAGACTGAGACGGCAAACAAATAAAACAGGCCAGCAAGGAAGGGAGGACAAAACACATTAACCGGTAGAACATGTAAACAAACAAACTCTCAACAGAAAAACACGCAACTACTTTCCTTAATCCTAAAAGAAACACACCACTAATACCTGCAAAGAACCGTAAACAGATGAAGGAAGGGTAGGTGAGGTGAGCAACGAGCAGCTAAGCTTGAAGAGTGGCTGGGTTGGGACAGGGGGTGAAGGGGGGGGGGGGGGGGGGGGGGATGGGAGTGGGGACGTGCCAAAAAACTCCCATACCTTGATGACGTTGCCGTCGTGGGACTTTTCGTTGCGGGCCGCGGACATCATCCTCATGGCCATCCAGGCGATCTGCTGGGCGTGGTACAGAGATTTCCCGATGCAACCCCCCGGCCACGCAGTACGCGTCGCCGATCGTCTCGATCTGCAATGTGGGTGGGAGGCTTTTACCATTTAAATCTCCGTCCACACTCACTCATTTGGATATTTAGACATAGATAAAAAAATATTAAATAAAAAAAGCTACACACACACACACGCACACACACGCGCGCACGCACGCACTCCCTCTCTCTCTCTCTCTCTCTCTCTCTGACGTAGATCAGTACAAATGTCAATGATGCAGACAGCAAGGCAACGTATATCGGTCAACATGTACAAGGTTCAATGATGCAGACAGCAAGGCAACGTATATTACATAATGTCAAGCAGCAAGGCAGAAATCACCCTAGGCAACTATATTTCATAATTTTCAAGCGCAAGGCAAGTTTGAGAAGAAATCAAACCTCTCCTTTTTTTTAAGCGCTGCCAGTTTGACTTGGCACGACCATGTCTCTTGCCCTGATTGACTGCCTGCCTGTCCAAGACTGTCGTAAAGGGGGCAATGGTGAGTGAGGGACAGACTGAAAAAGTCCCCAGCTGAGAGCATAAAGGACTGGACTGGTTATTACCCTTTCACCCATGACTGAGGACAACAAAAGAACTGCAACACAATAAGGATAATAATAATGATAATAACAATACTAAATGAGGAAGAAAACAACAACAGAACAGAAGAAAGAAGAAGAGGAAGAAAAAGAAGAAGGAGAAGAAGCAAGCAGAAGAAGGGCAACGGGGGAGAACGCAGACCTCCACGACGGTCCAAGTGTCCTTTTAACTTCCATTAAACCCTAACTCCCAATTCCATCGCACAAAAGCTCTACGTAGTCGTGTTGTCAGGCAGACAAGACAAACCAACATACAATGAACACGTAAGCGCCTTAATAGCGGGGTATATATAAAAACAAACAAGCTTTCCCATCTCACCTTGTAGACGTCGAGGGTGACGCAGTAGTGGTCAAAGTGGGTGTAGAGGGAGTTTAGCATGTTGACCACCTGCATGGGTGTGGCCGTGGAGCAGATGGCCGTGAAGCCCACGATATCGCTGAACAGCATGGTCACGTCGTCCACCGTCATCGGCTCCACGCTTTCGCCTGCAGATGGGAGTATATCAGTCGATCGATTGATCGATCAGGCAATCAGGTCGATTAATCAGGTCTTCGGTTTCAGCCTCAGTCAGTCGATCATTCGACTGGGGAGAATATCTTACTGGAATTGATAAAAACAATTATCGATCAGTCGAACATAAGCTACACTACATCTGTCTCTTCGTTTCTTGCCTTCGTTCTCTGCGTTCTTTTTGTTTTCCTAGGCATTTTCGCTTTGTTCTTTTTCCGTTCCTACCTTCAACTCTTCTTTGCCTCTTCCTTTTACGCGTTCTTTCTCTTTCATTCATTCATTCATTCAATTGTATATTCATTCATTCATTTCTTATTCCTCTATTCCTTCTTTCTGTGTTAGTTCCGTCCTTTACTGTTCCTCAGAATACAAGACAATTGATACTCTTCAAAACAAAACAATCAACCAACCAGCTCCCCTGTCAACCAGGAAAGCCATGTAATACGATAAAAAAACAAACAAAATATACACAGAACACGAGACAGACTCATCATGTACAGTATGACATCATAATCCAGTAAAATACAATACAATACAGCACAGTACACTACAATATAAAAACATTTATTCATGCTGTATGCATCCCCGCCGACCGCAATGTGGAAAAACGAGGATCTGACGAAATCAATAAAAATGCAAAGATACAACGCTGAAAACAAAAAAAAAACAAAAAACAAAAAAACAAAAACAAAAAAAGTATGAAAGTAAACAGAACAAGAGATAGAATACAGCAATACCATACAAAACCATGCAACGAACCAGCCAACCGATTAACTCATCCACCAATCAACCAACTAGCTCTTCTGTCAACCAGGCACTCTGTCAACACAAGTTGCACCCGCCGTTGCACCCGCCGTACCACGTACCACACACACACACACACACACACACACACGTGGATCTCTCGCCTTAATCAAAGACAAAGATGCAGAGAGCACAGGATCAGTATCTTCGCCTTCCAATCGTTGGAGTCCCATTGCGCACATTGAAGGCGTTTCAAACTTCCTGGTGGTCCGATTGACTGCCACGTGTCTGCTTCCTCTGCACGGGGTCTGTCACCCCACTTCGCAACTGTGGAGTCAAAGTTTGAAGCACGCACACACGTGGTGGTGGTACCCCGCAAGGTAAGGTTAAATAAAGTGGCATACAGCCCAACTAACTGCCAAGGGCCATATCAGGGCTGTCACCCCGCTGGTTAACTCTACTTGCCGGCATTAGACCGACCTAACTAACAGCGGACGAGAAGAAAATGACATACGCAGGTACCCGAGAGGGCACACCAGCCAGCTGAACAATCCAATCGCCTGGAAGTGGTCAGTAACTTACGCGGGCCAACGGGGCTCCCACAAACGCGAACAGCGGGGGGTTTAAGCCAGGCGAGATATCGATCCCCTGCCCTCTACATCTCTGACCCGGGGTACCTTTCCACAGCTTGGTGGCGATGTCCGGGGGGAAGATCTCGTGCAGGAGCTCGATGTTCTTGGCCTTCTCCTCCTCCACCGCCTTGCTGGCCTCCAGGATGCTCTGCTTCAGCTGCTCCATCCGCTTCTTCAGGCTGTCCTGGAACCCACCACAGACCATTGGGATGAGGTTTGGGATTGAATGAGTGACTGGTTGAGTGATTGAATGACAACAACAACAATAGCAATAGTGATAATAATAATAGTAGTAATAATGATTTATCATCGTTATCATCATCATCATCATCATCATCATTATCGATGTTGTCAGCACAGCTCAGCAACCACACACAGCAGCTGTTTTAGAGCTGTCAAGGTTACCGAGGGTTTGGTCACCTACTGCCCCGTCCACTCACACTCTCTCTCTCTCCCCTCCCTCCTCTCTTCCCGCGCCCATGTTTTGTTTCCTTCTTTACTTCCCCTTATCTTTGAAAATGATTTTGAAGGAAAACAAATGACAGAATTCATTCACGTTATATTATATACCTACGTCCAATTCCTTCCTCAAGATGTGTTTTTAATTGTAGTAAGGATGGGGTCGAGGTTGCAATGAGGGACATCTGAAAATCCCCACTCCCTCAAATCCCTAGTCTTTTTCTTTTTCTCTCTCAACCACATTTTCCCCCCCCCCCCCCCCCCCCCTTCCATTCGCCGCTTTACCTTTCTGAAAAAAACCCGACCCATTCCTCTGTGTGTGTGTGTGTGTGCGTGTGTGTGTGTGTGTGTGCGCGCGCGCGCGTGCGTGCGTGTGTGTGTACGCGCGCGCGTTTGCGTTTGCTTGTTTTTTGATGACAGAGAACAATATGTAACACGGCACCATTCCCTATTTCCCAGCGGTCGGTCTTCCTATTTTAATTTCATCCTTTTTAATGCACAGCAGAGTGTCGCTGACAGATATCTGCAGGCAGGTGTTGCAGTTCTTATATACGAGGAACGATCCATATCTGACCATGGGTCGGGTAAAGGAGTGGTCGAGGGGGAAGCGTAGGAGGAGTTTGGAAAATGGGGATGAGGTGGGTGGAAAAGAAGATGCAGGTAGGAAGGGGGGGGGGGGGAGTCCAACGTAACGAGAAAGAGACATTAGGCGGAAATTGATTTCGTTGGGGCTTTTTGCGCGTGTTTGTTTTTTTTTTGTTTCTTGGTTTCTTTCTAATTCGTTCGCATTTTCCTCCCCGACAAACGAGGCTTCTGAATCTGGATCCGTGTTCGATCCAGAGACATGGGCTGAAGCTGACGTCACACCAAGCTGATTGAGGCAGCGCATCACCACAAACAGAGGGATTTGCCAGTTCCGCCGCCGTAGAAATTCTTCTGCACCACGTGAGTCGGGGAGGCACATTTCCCTGCGGGCACTTTCGGTGGAGTGTGGAACGAGAAAAGCCAAGGCGTGACAGGAACGCGAGCTCAATACGGGGTGATCAACCCGAAATCTTCGCATTCACGTGTTTTTTTTTTGTTGTTTTTGTGTTTTTGTTTCTTGGGTGCCATCTTGTGTGTGTGTGTGTGTGTGTGTGTGTGTGTGTGTGTGTGTGTGTGTGTGTGAGAGAGAGAGACAGAGAGACAGAGAGAGACAGAAAGAGAGATCACATCTCCAACATACTCGAGCAAAGAGACATCACCACCACGGCTCTTGTCGTCCCTACTACGGCAATGGGCTCGCTAAGAGTTGTCGTTCCTCCCCAGATGCAACTTCCCAGCGGCTTTGCTCACCACCAGAGGCCTTTCCCCGGCGACACACCGGCCACGACACATCAGGCAGCATCTCCTGGTAATCCTCACCCTCTCATCATGCTGCGATTAAGGCCGGACCATCGTGGACTTGTGGGCACCTTCTGTCCGCTAGCCTCCACTCTCGTGGCAGGCTCTCGCTCTCGCCACGTGACGTGCTGGCAGCGTCGAAAAGAAACTCTCGGCATGTTCTTGAAAGACCCGTGACTTGATCTATAATCTAACCAGAGGGGCATCAAGCGGGTCTTAACCCCCCCCCCCTCCCGCCCCCCCTCTCCCCCGCCCCCCAACACACCAACCCCCCCTATCGTAGAGAGCAGAAGAAGATTTTCAGCTCCAGTGCAAAAGTCTGCTTTGGGGGGCAATGGGTGACTTCATTATGGTCATCCACCTGTCCCTGTAGAGCCAGGAAGCCAAGTCTCTTGACAGGAGTCTCATTTCCTTTAATCAAGGCAGAAAGAGGCCGGGGGGGGGGGGGGGGGGGGGGGCGGGAGAGAGGAGGAGAGAGAGAGAGAGAGAGAGAGAGAGCTCCTGGGTCACCTTTGGTAGTGACGCGGGCCTGTCCATGTTCTTTGTCTCTCCTCTCCGTTAATTAATTTCCTTCAGTCTTTTGATGTGTCGGGTTACTGACGCATTAGGCGGGGGTAACGAGCAGGAGGTGGTGGGGGGGGGGGGAGGGGGGGGGGGTGGGGCGGGCCAGAGGGGAGGTGAGGAGGGGGGTGGGGGGGATCGTGGTGGGGGGGGGGGGAGGGTGGGGGATCGTTTTAGGATCTTTCGAGTGTCGTCCCTGATCCTGACAGGGTTTTCTTTTTTTTTTTTTTTTTTTTCGTGGGACTGGTTGTTTCATGGATGTGAACGTTCTCTGCTTTGTATGTGGTAAGTGTGTGTGTGTGTGTGTGTGTGGTGTGTGTGTGTGTGTGTGTGTTGAATAATAATGTTGCATTGTTTTGTACTCTCTGATTATGTACTGCTGTGCATTGTATTGGTACAGTATTGTTTTGTAGAGTATAGTACTGCGCGACGCCTGCATTACGTTGTACTGAACTATACGTGTATTTTCTTGTGTTATATCGTATTGCTTCAGGTCATATGTATTTGTATGATAATGTATGATATTTGTATCGTGTCGTATTACATCGCACTGTAATGTACTGTTTTATGCTTCATTGCATTACTTCATAACTTATCGCAATGTGTCGCTTTGCACCGTATAGTACCGTGTGGCATTCACTGTACTGCGTTGCATTGCATGTACTGTAATAAACTGCGTCATATTGTGCAGTTTTTGTGTAGTGCTGTGTTCTACTATTGTTCAATATTGTCTTGCGCCTAAG
>JADBJO010002058.1:300000-315000 GCA_016801955.1 Conus betulinus
CTAAATATAAAGCTAAGTGGATAGCAGATAAAATAGGATTTTGCTCCCTAGAAAAGAGGCATTTATGTCCATACAAACATGGTTAAAATCATTAATCAATAGAATGATGTTAATATAATAAACCAAAGGATACCCTTCAAGAGATAAAACAGCTTACAAATTACTGTAAACAAAAGGTGTACAGAATTATGAGAATCAAGATTTTAAACATAACATTTCTCGTTTTAATGAAGCAGAAGCTGATGATTTAGAAGGAGAAACAACGTTATAAGAAGCTGCTTACGTCCTAAATTTTTTTTAACCCTAAAAGCAGATGCTGGATCTGAGTGAGTTAGTGTGGACTTTCTTCTTTAAAATTTTTGAAAAAAAAAGACGTCTTTGAAACTACGGCCCAGAAAATGGTAAATGCCTTGAAAGAAAACGAATTATTTGTATTTCACAGGTATAAAGCAAGGAAAGTTATTGAAAAAATACAGATCTGTATAAAAAACAAAAATGGAAACCTATTTCCATTTTAAAGGCAGCTTACAAAACCAGATCCTCGTGAATCACAAACAGAATAATGCATGTAATGTCAACGAGCATCGTTCAGGACCCAAACCAGCTTTGTCAGAAACAAATACATCTGTGATAATATCAAACTGATTCATGACACTATTTTCTTAGAGGGACCAGACATCAAATGGCTAGAGTGTTTGCTTGCTGCTGAGCTCAGGCTGAGTTCGAAACACCTGTGGGGTCGATTTTTTGTTTTCGGTTTGAATACCCTCTCTGCCCATCCCGCAGTAAAATGGGCTGCTGGTTCAGTTCAGGGAAGGTTACAGTCGGCGGAAGGAGAGGGGTGGGCTCCACTTTCCATCATGCCGTGCCTACTACATGGTGAACTTCCTGCAGTTCACTACCCCTACAACTTACAGGCTTCGGCAACTTTTAACTTTTCAGTTGTTAACTTTTTTTTTCCTTAGACAAACGAAACTTAAGCGGATTACTTCTACATACTCATTTTGAAATGGCCTTTGATTCGATATACGCGGGTTTCATGTTCAAGATGTTCAGAGCATTTTGTTTTCAGAAAGAAATGTACGTGTGGATAAACTCTTTCTATAAAATTCACGAAGAAGCTAAAGAATAAAACACAACAACACACACACACACACACACACACACACACACACACACACACAGATTGGGGGGGGGGGGGGGGGGGGGGGGCTACTACAAAACGTTCTACGACGTATGCGTGGCTCGAAACAGTCCATTTTTCTTGCGGAACGTCCACGCGATATGTAGGCTACATACATTCTGATTGGAAACAAATAAGTTGTCCCAAAATTACTCGATGATCAAAACAAGTGTTATCTTGCTCATTTTTTTAAGGTGATAAAGGACAGTTTCTGTTTCATACGCATTTCAAGGAGGTGTCTACTGTTAACATTGATATTCTCACTTCTGGGTATAGATTAGCAATAACGTACACAAAGAAAAAAAGAGAAAAAGGAAAAAAAAAAAAGAAAAAATGACATTGATATTAAACAAAACTTAAGTTTTTCACATAAGAAACTGTTTGCTATCGAAGAAAGGCTCCAAGCTGTACTACAATGTCAATTAACAAAAACTTTATATAAACAGGTTGGACCCAAAATGTTCAGTACAACACGACAGGGTGCCATGTTTCTATACACGCAAAAAATAAAGATATGGATTTGAAACGGTTTCAGCTAAAGATCAATTGCACACGCCCAGATAGTAATGTTGTTTAAAAAAAAGAAATGGGAATTGTTAACAACGACCGATGAATTCTTTGTGGCCCACAAGAGGATGGTATTGACCACATCTATTTGAAAAGCACTCGAGCTCAGCGCTGTTGAGCTCCTTCACTGACTTGAAAAGGAAAATGTACAAACGCAATTAATACACAATAGTTTCTGTTTACCTATGCTTTGATACGACAAGTGTGATTGATGAAGTTTCTCAGACCAATGTTTCATTGTACTGCTAGCAACATATGACTTGCAAACTGAAAAAAAAATCACAAAAATTCTTTCCTCCTTTCTTTCTTTTCTTTTATACTGTATTTCAGACACAAATAAAGAGACTCGTTCAATGTATAAAATTGATCCATACAGATTTCTTCGTCAAGTGGGGTGGTAGACGGACACTGATCACCTTGATTGTTTCATACTTGTATTTATGAACTCTGCTCTTTTCAACACACACACACACACACACACACACACACACACACATATATATATATATATATATATATATATATATATATATATATATATGTGGCCTTTTGGTATTCTTTTTGAATATATATATATATATAAGTTTAAAAGTATGATTTAAAATGGAGATCTCTAACCACGCCAAAATTGTTTCGAGCTACAATGCTGTCGTCAGGGTATCCCTGACCTTGTGACACACACGACAAAGGCCACAGGAGCACACACACAGCAAAATATAGATCTGCCTTCGAGAGGGATTACGACGGTTCCCTCGTGCAGCTAGTGAAGGTTTTCACACCACATAATATGGCCTCTGGCGTTTTATTTGACGCCAGGAGCACAGACACAACCAACCCCCGTGTTTGACGAGTTTTCCTGCGGACGAAAGTTCAAATCTTTGCAATAAAAATTCATTTCCTTCGAGAGGGACAGACGAATTTCCCTCCTGCACTTGTTTCCTCCCACTACTAAATTTTCTTAATTTTATGTTCCCATTTTCTTCATATATACCATACCCCTTTTTTCTTTTCCTTTTTAAAGTTCAAATCTTTAAATCATTTCTATGATGACAGAAGAATTGTTACCTGCACTTGTTTCCTCCCACTACTAAATTGTTTGGCATTATATACAAATAGGCTACAACACACTGGTAAGGTTCGAACTTAAAAACTACCTACCTAACCTAACTAACCTACCTTTTTTGCATTGTATCCCTCCTCTCTCTCTCTCTCTCTCTCTCTCTCGATGATAGTCTGTGCATTCTCTGAACTACATCTGTTCATCTCTCCACAGCATCTTCACAATTTCTCTCGTACGCTTATTGACTGTGCATTCCTCTGAACATACATCGTTTCATTTACCCGACGCATTCACATTTGCATCGTACGCTTATTGACATGCATGACATTTGCATGTCGGAACAGGCGTCGTTTTTGACCCGACGAATATATACATTGTGTTAATTGTGGACGCGTGCACTCCATCGGATGTGCATTTATGCAATACACGCATTTACTTCAGTATGTACATATCTGGACATGCATCTTGTGCTTGGGATTTGTTTGTTTGTTTGTTTTATTGGTTGATTATCTTTAAACCACCTTCCACCACCCCCACCCCCTCCAACCCCCTCAAAAAAAGTTTAAAAGACAAGGATACATGGTGATAATTAGAAGGAGGCGAACAAGCAGGAAGGAAGGAAGGAAGGAAGGAAGGAAAAAAAAAGAAGGAACGAACAAACACACAAATAAACAAATAAACTGACGGAGAAGGGGAGGAAGATGACGACGGCCGTGACAACGACAAAGACGACGACGAAGAAGAAGGAAGACGAAGACGACGACAAAAGAAGACGAAGAGAGACGACGACGACGACGAGACGAAGAAGAAGAAGAAGAAGAAAAAACAGCAACATAAAAACAACACAGAAACACAACAATAAAACAGCAACAACAAAAACGAAACCGACAACGACAACAACAACAGGTGGAAGCGAAAGAAGACTAAGCTGACGTCTTCTCACTGGTCAGCATGTTCACTCACCTGCGCCTTGGTCTGTTCGCCCACGAGGATAACGTCACGCGTGGCGTCGTGGATGGGGATGTCGGAGATGTAGATGCCCTTGCCGATGAGCTCCTCTAGCTTCTCCACGCTGGGGGAACCCAGGAACAGCATGGAGTCGCTCTCCTGGAGGTACATCATCTGCCCTTCAGCTCCATCTCCTGGAGGAGAGAGAGAGTGAGTGATTAGAAGAATGAATGAATGGATGGATGGATGAATGAATGAATGATGAATGAATGACTAAGTGGATGAATGATGGATGAATGAATAAATGATGGGTAAATGAGTGAATGAATGAATACACGAATGAAAGAATGAATGCATGGATAAATTAATGAATGAACGAACGAACGAACGAATGCATGAATTAATGAACAAACTAAATGAATGGATAAATGAATGAATGAATGGAGAAATGAATGAATGAATGAATGAATGAATAAATGAATGAATGGACAAATAATGAATGAATGAATGCATGCATATATAGGCCTAAATGAAAACATGGAGCCAATCATCTGGATGTACGTCATCTGTCGTTAAAACTCCACCTCTTTGTCGAGAGTAAATGAATAAATGAACAAATGAATGAATGAATGAATGAATGAACGTGGAAAACATGGAGACAATTATCTGGATGTACGTCATCAGCCGTTAAAACTCGACCTCTTTGTCGAGAGTAAATGAATGAATGAATGAACAAATGAACGAATGAATGAACGTGAAGAACATGGAGTCACTCATCTGGATACACGTCATCTGCCGTTAAAACTCCATCTCTTTTTCGAAAGTAAATGAATGGATGAACAAATAAATGAAACGAACGAACGAACGAACGAACGAATGAATGAATGTGGAAAACATGGATTCACTGATCTGGATGCACGTCATCTGCCGTTGAAACTCCACTTCTTTGTCGAGAGTAAATGAATTGATGAACGACCGAAGCAATGAATGGATTAATATGTGGAAAACGTGAAGTCACTCCGCTGCGTGTTTTGTCACCGGTCGCTTCAGTCGCCATCTCTACGGAGAGAGGAAATGAATAATGCTCTTGCCTGCTTTCTCTTTGAGGTTACGGGAAACTCTGCAAAGTACAAAACTAACACCATACACAAAAAAGCAGACAAGAAATACATTCATATTAAAATTTAAAAAAAAAAACATTATCACAGACAAACAGGAAGATGTATGGATGGATACGGAAAGAGGCTACCAGAGAGAGAGAGAGAGAGAGAGAGAGAGAGAGAGAGAGAGAGAGAGAGAGAGAGAGAATATACCGGAAACATATCCCCTAACAAATGAGCGTAGCAATCCATCCACCTATCACCCCCATGCACCCAGCTCCCTCCCAATCCAACCCAAACGGTCCCAACCCCCTCGCTGCCTCACACATCAGACAAAGAAACAGCCCTGAAGTATGGACAGACACAGACGAGGAACACGCAACACAGAAACTGATAACAAACAAGTATATCTGACAGAACAAACTGTACATCCCCCCCACCAGCATGCCCCGCCCCCCCCACCCATACCACCCTCTTCATTTTCACCCACCTGTCACAAGACATAATTCAAGCTGTCTCCTCCTCTCCCCCCCCCCCCCCCCCCCCCCCCCCCCCCCCCCCCGCCACCCTGCCGCCCTCTCCCCCTCCCCCTCCTAACCCCCTCTCCGGGCACAGCCGATCAATTAAGTTCATATTCCAAACAAAGTTAATCTAAACATACCCCCCGCACAGTTCCGTTCTACCGCCCCTTTTCTCTTAATCACCAATCAAACAGGACAACAAAGCTTGTTAGAACGCTGAGATTTCCCGCCTAGAGCCATCGTTCCAAGAGATTTATCAGAGTCTGTCCCCCACCTCCACCCCCACCCCCACCCCCACCATTCCTTCCCTTCCCCCATGCAATGCGCGCACTCTCCTTCCCCAGTTCCTCCCCCCCCCCCCCCCCCCCCCCCCCCGAGTTATTCCTATTCCCTATCGTCCGACCTTTCAGTCCAAGGTGTGTACGCGGCGAGATCGCTTCACGGGCAGCTGAAGAAGTGGAAATGCCCTAATTGGAGCAAACGGGGAAGACTCGATGCCCCTTTATTTGACTAATGAAATAGTGCCACCACTGGTTTGCGATTAATGGGGCGAGGGCCGGAGGAGGGGATGAATGTTCGGGAGCTGGAGGGGGGGGGGGGGGGGGGGGGCAAGAGAGAATGGAGATGGGGATGGGGGGGGGGGGGAGAGAGAGGGGGAAGGAGTGGAAGAAAGGAAGGAAGAGATTTTCCATGTTGTCTACGCGGAGAAGGTGGTGGGAAGGGTGGGTGTAGTGGAAAGGACGCCAAAGAGCGGTGAAAGTCGGGCGGCGCGCGCGCGGCATACCAACACACACACACACACACACACACACACACACACACACACACACACACACATATATATATATATATATATATATATATATATATATGTATATGTGTGTGTGTGTGTGTGTGTGTGTGTGTGTGTGTGTGTGTTTTTTTTTTTTTCTACGCGTACGCAGGCTGACACTCCTGCGGACACTCCTGTGTACAGAAAGGCAAGGATTAATTTCATCTAGCCAACAAAGGGAGTTGAGTTTTTGTGTGTATGACCGTCGTTTATCCCGCCATTAAAGGTAGCCATACCCCAACTTCGGGGAAATCTGTGTGTCTATGTCTGTGTATATCTGTGTCTGTGTTTTTGTGTGCGCGCACGTGTGTGTGTGTGTGTGTGTGTGTGTGTGTGTGTGTGTGTGTGTGTGTGTAAAGAAGGAGTGAGGGGGACGCAGGGGAGGGAGTGAGAAAGAGGGCACTGATGTGTGGGTGTTTGATGTGTCTGTGTGCCTCTGTGCGTGTTTGTGTGCACACCTACGCGCGCCACAAAGAAACTAAGTAAAAGAAAGACAAGCAGACTGAAAAGATTGACAGGGTAAGGACAGAGACACAGACAGAAACTGTGGATAGAATAGAGTGACATTCAGAGAGAGAGAGAGAGAGAGAGAGAGAGAGAGAGAGAGACAAACAGACAGACAGACAGACCAGACAGACAGACAGACAGGCAGGCAGGCAGGCAGGCGTGCAGGCAGACAGGGACAGAGAGACAGACATGCGGACAGACAGAGAAAACTGTGTGTGTGTGTGTGTGTGTGTGTGTGTGTGTGTGTGTGTGTGTGTGTGTGTGTGAGAGAGAGAGAGAGAGAGAGAGAGGGAGAGAGGGCGGTGCAAGGGCGGGGTGAGAGAGAGAGAGAGAGAGAGAGAGAGAGAGAGAGAGAGAGAGAGAGAGAGTTGAGAGAAACACACACACACACACACACACACACACACACACACACACACACACACACACAATTACCATTACCATGACCACACTACCACATCACACAACATAACCATCACTTACATGACTCAACCTCCCGTTGCTGCCAGCCTCACCACCACCACCACCACGACCACCTCCACCACCACCTCCTCCAGGCCTGGTCTTCAGGACGAAGCTGGCATTGAGCCGGGACAGGAACGCAGAGAAGCTCATCTTCACCGCCGGCCGCACCACCTCGAACAACCCCGACATCAGGACGCCCCCCTCCGCAGCCGCCGCCACCCTCTCCGAGGCCACCATCTTCAGCAGACCCGTGCCCAGCTGCAGGACGTGCATGTGGCGGTCGAAGATGACGTGGAAGGGGAAGGAGGAGCAGAAGGTCCTCACGGAGAGCTTGGACAGGGCCGGGTCCGCCGAGGCGCTGCCCCGGTGCGCGCACAGCTGGCAAGAGGGGGAGGAGCTGTGGCCGCGGCTTCTGGACGAAGTGCTGATGAAGAACATGTGGTGCGGGGAGCCAGGGTCCGGGTTGGGCGACACCCGCAGGTCCACCTCCAGCCCGAACAGCGCGCTGGCCACCGCCTCCACCGTGCCGGCCACGAAGGCGAGGATCTGCCGGCGGAAGGAGTAGTAGTGCAGGTTCATCTGGTCGTTGTCCTGGGACGGGCCCATGTCGCAGCGGAAGGAGGGTGGGGTCTGGCCCTGGAACTTGCTGCAGGCCCGGATCTGCTCGTGCAGCCCATCCAGGTTGGAGAAGAAGTCCATCAGGCTGCTGCCAGCACGCGCAGCGACTTGCCGTACTCGCCCAGGCACAGCTTGAAGTACTCCTGGCCCAGCAGCCGGAGGAAGTGCTCCGCCTCCCAGCCTGCAACGGGTAGTGACAACGATGATCATGATGATAAAAGAAGAAGAAGAAGAAGAAGAAGAAGAAGAAGAAGAAGAAGATGAA
Source organism: Conus betulinus (assembly GCA_016801955.1). NCBI lineage: Eukaryota > Metazoa > Mollusca > Gastropoda > Neogastropoda > Conidae > Conus > Conus betulinus. Next base: position 308,067 of record JADBJO010002058.1, read on the forward strand.
AAAGGTGACGATGATGACGATTTCAAGTATGCCCATGGTGATGGTAATGCTTATGGTAATACTGATGGTGAAGCTGATGATGATGATGATGATGATGATGATGATGATGATGATAATTAAGGTGATGGCGGTGATGGTGATGGTGATGATTGATGATGGTGATGATGATGATGATGATGATGATGATGATGATGATGATGATGATGATGATGATGATGATGCTGATGTTGAAATTTATGATCAGCTATGATTCGGCCTTGATGGTCGGTTGGACTATGAACATTGCGGCAACTTGATGATAATAATGGTGATGAAGGTCACCATCATGACGGGCCATGACGACGGTAAATATAATCATGATATCATTTCTGCCACGCTGACAAAACAAAACACACAAAAACAAAAAAGAAAAAGAAAACCTCATCATAGTCTGTAGTTTTGCCAAATTTGTACAGTTTGTGGACGGATTTTTTTTAAAAGAAAGAAATAAAAGTGTCGATTAATGACTCATCAGGAATAACTTGATTTTATCTGGAATACGCACCAGTACAAAGACAGATGACAGAGGTGGTCTTGTAGTATTGTTTGTTTTTCATCTGTGACTGAAAAATTGTTAAGGTTAAACTGAAAAAGCCAGAAAAGAAGCTCATATATGCAGTCTGGAAAAGCTGTATTAAGCTTTTGAGAAAAAAAAAAGTAGAAAAGAAAAAAAAAAATGTCTTGAAATATAATGGAATGTAACGTACGGGGGAAAAAAAAAGCGTGTGTTGAATGAATATGTGCCGCGCAAGATCTTTACGTAAGAAACAGGTTTGTACCGATTAGACAAAGGACACATCTTTTTCACCGACTCGTATTTTCTAACAGGCGACGAAGCTCTGTGGAGTTTTCCATGTGTTGGTCATTCATAATAAAACATGTTGTCAGACTGTTGAGACTGATGGATGTTGGACATGTAAACAAATTACAATAGACTCCACGAAAACCTTTTATTCTTTGATGTTTCACCTTGTGCTTTTTTTTTTTTTTTTAAGTTCCTGAAACAGATAGATATTTTTCATCTGACCTAAGATTTTACGGAAGGGTGATTTTAAAGCAATTTTGCCTCTGTTAGAAAAACAATTGTAATGAGATGTGTGTGTGTGTGTGTGTGTGTGTGTGTGTGTGTGTGTGTGTGTGTGTGTGTGTGTGTGTGTGTGTGTGTGTGTGTGTGTGCGTGTGTGTGTGTGTGTGTGAGTATGTTTGTGAAGGGAATTGTTTTAACATCTATGAAGGGAATTGACTTTAAATGAGATGAAAGCCATGATACATCCCTTTGCGGTCGGCTACGTTATAGATAACAAAAAACTGAATGGAACTGAAATCGTAACTGGCACCATTTTTCAGGCAGCCTCGTCCTTAGTTGGAGATATCAAAAGATGGTACACGCATTCGTTTTGTGGTTAATATTCTCGAGGTTTTTCTTTATAGACAGTGCTCCTAGGCACGTGCCATCCTGTCAGTGTTTAGTCTCAATTGTACTTACAACTTCAGTTTCTTGATTCACTTCTCATAGATTTACTCTTGACCATTTGACTCACATAATTATGATGATGTACGTGTCACATGCAATTAAAAAAAAACATCGAATATAGATCAACGACAGAAACAAATCATTCAGCAACAAATGATTTCTAAAAAAAAAAAAAAGTTTAAAGGACAGAAAAAAAAATAACAAACAAAAAGTATGTAAACGAACAACAAATAAATTAACAAATAACTAGATAAACAAAGAAATCAATTAAAGAACAAAACACACAGATACAAAGAATGATTAAGAACAACGGTTCATGACAGAAACGAAGCAGCGAACACCAATTATTTACAACGAAGTGTAACAACACAAAGAAGACTCACAGCAACAAAAAGAATGAGTTAGAATAAATTTGAATGACAGAAACAAGGCATCCACAAAGAAACAAAGAACGATTTAGAACACAAATTATTGTAAGAACAAGACGTGCAGTTAAAAAAAAATGGTTCACAACAAAGTTTAAAGACAAAACAAGACAGCAACAAAGAGTTCAAAGCCATATTTCGAAAAAAAAAAAAAAAAAAAAAAAAAAAAGACAGAAGCAAGATACGTGACAACATAGAAACATTTTTCTGGTAAAGTTTTGTAATAGAAATAGGACAGACGGCAACAAAGAATTCAAAGACGTAAACAAAGGCAAACAACAATGAAGAATAATACAGAACAAAATAGACCGTTTAGACTTATTCCTCCGTCCGCCATTCTTCACCCAACACTCCGCCCTTCTCCCCATTTCGTTTCAATACAGGAGTATTTGGGAAGCTTTTACTGTTAAGACGCGCCGTTTAACGATAGCGGTGTTCGCCGAAGCTGTCGCCATTGTGAATCTCCTTCGATTTGTTTCTGGAAAATTTAAAGGACACTATTTTTCGGTTCGTGTCGAGAGCGACAGTGAGTGACAGTGATGGGCGATCATTTCAACACAACTGTGGACATGTGTAAGCGGCCGCCGTCGGGACCATACTCTAGCCCGTTTGAAGTACGACCCCTTACATACTGGCCTGGTTCAGAATATGCCCCCGTATAAACTGTCCTAGGCCAGAATACACCTCAGATACAAACTAGCCTTGGCTACTCAACACTCGGGGCATAGTGTAGCCCATGCTAGTTTTTATTGTCTGGTCAATTTCATACCCTCTCTCATCTCTTCCTCTTCTTTTCGATTTTTTTAAACCCGAAATACATTCATATTTGAAGTGTGCGAATATTCCCAAGAAACACAACCTTTAAAAAGTAGTAAGTTGCAGTAGGTGACTGCATGGGGATCTTTATACATAACATCTACCATATCAATGAAATTTTCTATTCCAAATGGGAAAGCTCAAAGCTATCATAATGGTTATTGCTTTAATGAAAGCAATGTCGTTTTATAGTTGCAAACTCCTATTTCCAAAGAAAAATCAATACTGAGCATCTGTAGTACCTGAAATTACGTTTGAGCGCGAAGTTTGTTCCTAGAGACCTCCAGTTGCTCTGATGTGCTTTGACTGCATTTGATGAAGATTATATTTGGAATACGTTATAGGAAATATAAAAAAAAAATGTAAAGGAAACACAGAAAGAAGAAAAACATGAAAGACAAAGACTGTGTAATGAAAGGCGGTTTCCACTGAAAAGTACAAGAGAAAGGAAAGAAAGGAAGGAACAAAGAAAAAAGGTATATTGATGTTGCATGAGCCCGCCACCACACACACACACACACACACACACACACACACACACACACACACACACACACACGCGCGCGCGCGCGCATACACACACTTACACACACACACACACGCGCGCACGCACACACATATCAAGAAATGATGGTTCAATGCTTTTTTACACACACAATTTTGAACAAAATTGAAATATCCTCTGGTAGAAGCTATGATGGCTGAATGTTTAGAAGATGAAATGCTGTCATTCTCACCCCAAAAGGCATATAATTACCCTTATGCATAAAGGCAAACATGGATGAAAGTGGCCTACCTAATAAGAGACCAAGCAGATAATCGTAACATAAACTCTAGCAATAAGACTTCAGCGGTTAAATTAAAAAAAAAGTATTGTAAATGAAGACCAAGCCAGTTTTACTGACCATTGTAATGCTGCACCCACTTGAGGCTGCTTGATGCCATCACACACCACGTGAACAAGCTTTATGAATCAGGGGCAATAACTGATTTAGATTTTTCTAAGTCTTTGACACATTCAGATTGTGACCACTATATATCTGCCAAATATCCGTGGCGATGCAGACCACAAAGGCTGTGTGTAAAATGAGGGATGGACGTAATACTGTTCCTAAACTGAAAGAGTTCTGTCAAGAACGACCACCCTGCGCCTTACTTTTCTCAACAGCAGTAGAGCTGCTCGCCATTCAAAGAAAGCAAAACCCCAACATCATTTGTTCCTAGTGAACGTCATCCCTTTTCCAGAGCTGTGCGACAGTAGACTGGTGAAGACTGACCAAAATGTGTATGGAAATAACGTAGTGATTTTGCACGACTGAAATAACCGCAACTGTTCGATAATCTGCTGAGCGAATTTAAGTTAACTGTAACACACTGTTCATTTTGATCTTACGATCTCTGAAAAGTGACTCCTCCAACCCAAGCAGAATAACGGGTTAGCGTATGCGGCCGAACTCGATCCTGTTGTAACATAGATGTGATACAAACCGGTTTGGTGAGGGGGGGGGGGGGGGGGGGGGGGGGGGGGGGGGGGGGGGGGGGGGGGGGGGGGGGGGGGGGGCAAGAGGGTATGACGCTGCCTAGTTTGGTTTCAACGCCGGGGGGAGGGCGCGGGGGGGGAGGCGGGGCAGGAGTAAAATAGTCTACGCTGCCTTATACCCGGGGTGTAACCAAAAAAAAAAAAAAAAAAGCCATGAGGGTAGAGTTACACCGGTGTGCCGCTGAATCGATCATGGCGACCCTGAAAGTCAAGTACGCTATATCGGTGCTCGTGCACTCCCTTCAAACATCAGTGGCAGTGAGTGTGTCAGAGAGAACCAGTGGGCTTCGTAATTCCGGAAAGGGGCAAGTGAACTCAATGGTTAATCACACACACACACACACACACACACACACACACACACACACACACACACACACATTCACACACACACACACACACACACACACACACACACACACACACACACACATTCACATCAAACTACATCCACGTTAAAATGCTTTTTTCTCTTTTTTACCCGAACAAAATTTGGTATGATTTTGACGATTTTTTTCCTATATTTATTCATTTAACAACAGAAACATAAAAACAAGTTACCAAGTTCAGAATAAATTTTCTTTTGACGCACTTGAAAACGGGTAAATTCCAAACTGGTTGGCAAAAAGTGGCTGTATGAAGGTAATAAAGGACCACACAAAAACAGGTAGCAACATTTCGGAGTGAAGAGACTGTGTCCTGCGTTCCCAGTCGTGACGTGTCACAATATCAGCCCGGCCTGAAGGCTACAGGCACTTGCATACTCAGAGACATGTAAAATGTACCACCACTAAACTTCGAAGATCAGAAAAAGACCAAAAACGAGGAGTTTTACACACACACACACACACACACACAAGCGCGAGCAAAATCAACAGCAAGAAAATGAATGTGCTAAAGGAGTAATTATGACCACAGGGCCCGAGAAAGAGATGACAGTAAGCAACAATGGTGAGGGCTAGTAAATAACAAACATCCCCATGAGGTCTTCCAAAACATTAACCCCCCATTAACCACTCCTTTCCTTCCCCCTCGACCTTTAACCCCTTCCCTTCTCTCCCTTTTGCATTAGGCCTGCTGCTTCAAATCAATTGAAAAAAAAAAAAGAAAAGAAAAAGTGTTGGAACCCGGAACTGAACCGCGGGCCTTTAGATCTTCGGTCTGACTCATTCCCCAACTGAGCTATTCTGGCTGACAGAAGGCATTTTTTTTTTTTCAAATCTACATGAATGCCAGTTGCGAGGTGTGTTTGACTCGGACATCTGGACGTGAATGCAAGAACGACTTCTTGTCAGATGTAAAATCTCACCACCAACTTTCGGCAGAGGCGGACAGCTCGGTCTTCAGTATAGTTGACACTTTACATGTTGCGTGAATCTTGCGTAGAAAAAAATCGGAAGAATAAAGGGAGACAACTGAGTAACTGACACTGATTGAGTGACACGGAAAACGACTGACTGTGGCGCCCGCAGGCATCTCATCAGTGACTCTCCTCAGGTAGGCAGCACGTTGAGGTGAACGGGGCGGAAGTCCATGGGGTGGGAATCCACGGAACGGGCGGAAGTCCACGAAACGAAACTCCACGCCTCCGTCCCTCCCCCCCACTCCTGTCTCACCCGCTGAAGCAAGGGCAGCATGACTAGGAAAAAAAAAGCATCATGGGGGTGAAATAACTCTCTGAAGATCAAGCTCAAGACCTGGGCCCCGGACACATCCATCTGGAACATACCGCCTTTTGCTGGTCCTGCCAGAAAAAACCTGTGCCGTCCTGTTACAGAGGCTTTCGAGATGGACAAAACCTCTGCCATTGCAGGCTCAGAGAAACAGAAGAAACCAGAGCCCCACTTCTGAATTCCTTCCCCTGCAAACTATGCGGCGCATCGTTGATAAGCCTCCATTCCTACGCAGGAACCATACTAACAAATAACCTGTCTGCCTAAATCGCCTGTCGAACCGACAAGTGAGTCCATTGCTATGTCTCGCATCTGTCAACGGACCTGAAGAAGTTTACAGGCTTAAGTGGTTCGTCTGAAGCCTTTGATCCTGTTTGCTTCATCTCCGCACGATCTCTGCCAGGAGGCGCTGGGTTGCAAATGGAAATGGTGCATCTCCCGTCCCTCGCTAAATGGAGAAGGCATGTCACCTTTTTTTTTTTTAAGAGCAGGGGGAGGCCCGCGGAGCTCGCTCCGTGTGTGTGTGTGTGTGTGTGTGTGTGTGTGTGTGTGTGTGTGTGTGTGTGTGTGTGTGTGTGCGCGCGCGCGCGCGCGCGCGTGTGTGTGTGTGTGTGTGTGTGTGTGTGTGTGTGTGTGTGTGTGTGTGTGTGTGTGTGCATGGGAGAGAGAGAGAGAAAGAGAGAGTAAGTATTCACCTCTTTCCGGAACTCAAATATCGCCTCTGGCGTAACATCTTTAAAACGGTCTTCGAAGGAGTCTGCTGCACAGTGTTTATGTTCAGCACCGTGTAAAACCCCAACAGTCCAAGCGAACTTCTTTCATAGTGGGTTGCTCATCACATGTATGCACCATGGAGCCTCCTCGCCCTTCAAAAGACAGGAGAGCGTACGAAAGGAGTGGACAGTGTCCAACCAGCGCAGAACTGCTTGTTTACGGTTATCTATGGCAGGTGGTAGAAACTCTTGGA
>JADBJO010002058.1:325000-340000 GCA_016801955.1 Conus betulinus
AAAAATGTCTTCTTCCACATGTGCATGAGGTTGATTGTGAGAGTCCTTATTCTATGATATTTATACTTGATAAAGATCTTTTTGTTTTTCATAAAAAAATTTTACTTGTATGTACGTATGTTCCTCCAGAAAATTCGCCCTGTTGCACTATCAATGGTTTCGACAATGGCTTTGATCTGTTGGAAAATTGTATTGTAAATAAATTATCTTTTGAAGACACTGAAATATTGTTATGTGGTGATATGAATGCCACAACGTCAGACAAATTCCCAAAACGTTTGGATGAGCTTGAATTACATGTTGCTCATATGAGAATAATAATTGTATAAAACAAACATCTCAAGATAAAATCTTGAATGCATATGGAAATATTTTTTTTGGATATGTCCACCGTTTTTGGGGCTGCACAGTTTAAACGGAATGTGTAATGGGGACCTTGAAGGTCGTTTTACATACATTTCTGATGTAGGATGCAGTGTAAATGACTATTTCTTGTTGTCAAGAAACGGGTTTGAGCTTCTATGTGAACAGTTAAGTCTTACTGTTGTGGAAAGATTTGAATATGATCACATACCCCTTGTGTTACGTATTGCCAGACAAAAGGAAGAGAGAAATGCACAAAAAATGACTTGCATGATCAAAATAATCAGTTTACTATTAATATTTCTGGAACAAGGATTACGCCCTGGTATTCAATCGTTCCATGTGCTCTCAAGATGTCAAAGAGAAGATGGCAACAGCAGAAGGTCTTATACATAGTAATGTAAATGAAGCAATACGCAGATTTGAGGTGAATATGAAAGATAAAGCTGAAGTTATGAAGAAAAAGACAGCTTCAAATAAAAGTATTCCTAGTAGTAGTTGGTATGATAAGGACTGTAAAACATCAAAACGTAAAATGCTTAGTCTGTGGAGAAACTTTTGTAAAACTTTGGATGAAGACGATCGAGTCGCATTCTGTGTTGCAAGACGTGAATACTAAAATGTAATAAAAGAAAAAGAAAGAACGCAATGATTCATTGCTAATTTAACTAATTCATTCTATGAACAGTCAACAGGAATTTTGGGAAACTGTACCCAGGATTGCAAGGAGAAGATTTCAACCGTCAAAAAACATTTTTTGTAACTGAATGGTTCGAACTTTTAGAGACTTGCTAGAGAAAGTTGACGAAAAAATAATATAGCAGAGAACATAGTTCAAGAAAATGAAGATGAGGAATTTCCGTGTGACAGAACAATATCTCGAGAAGTGTTGCTTGCAAATCAGAAAATTGAAAAATGGAAAATCTGCTGGCCCTAATGGTTTAATTGGTGAGTTTTTCAAATATTCTTGCAAGTCCGTCTTGAATTTTTTATTGAAGCTGTTTAACTTTCTCTTTGGAATTGACGTTTACCCAGACTGGTGGGACTGAATCTATAATTTTGCCCTTATTCAAGAAGGGTGATGTTAACAATGTAAGTAATTATAGAGGTATTTCATTATGTAATATTTGTAGCAAACTTCACATTTCTGTTATTTAGTAGTAGACTGTATGAATGAGCAAGTCAGAACAATATAACTGGAGAACATCAGGCGGGGTTTAAAAGAGATTATTCCACAATTGATCATATTTTGCTGCTGTTCAGAAACAATTTGTAAAGAATCAGATGTTATATGTTGCCTTTGCAGACTTTGAAAAAGGCTTTGGTTCCAGTTCTCAAAAATTGCTATGGCCTATTTTGTTGAAAAATGGAATCAGGGGTAAGTTGAACTGAACTATAAAGAGTATGTATTGTGAGGTGAAAGCAAAAAAAAAAAAAAAAAAAAAAAAAAAAAAACGATCAGGCGCAAAATTAACGGAATTTGTCAAGTGTACCAGTGGGGTCAAACAAGGAGATGTCTGTAGTCCGATTTTATTTCCCTATTCATTAATGAATAAGCCTTGGAAATAATTGAAAATGGCTGTCATGGAGTAACTTTTGACCTCTTAGAATTGTTTATGCTGCTTTTTGTTGATGATATTATTTTGATATCAGTATCAGTGGTTGGTCTCCAGAGACAACTAAATAGTTTGTATTCTGCAACAGGCAGACTAGAATTAAATGTTAATATGAATAAGACCAATATTGTTGTATTTAGTAAAGGAGGATATTTGGCCCGTATTGAAAAATGGACTTATGGAAGTGAGAGAATATTAATATGGTTAATACTTACAATATGTTGTTATATTATTTTGCAAGCAAACTTAGTTTTGGCTTTGCTTGTCAAGGTATAGTCAACAGAGCGAAAAAGGCGGTCAACAGTATTCTTGATATTTTGTACAAGTTGGAGTGTAACTCTTTCAGTGTTTTTACAAAATTGTTTGATTGACAGGTACAGGCAATTTTACAATATGGAGAAGAAATATAGGCTTTTGACAAAGGTTCCTTAATTGAAAGAGTTCACCTGTATGCGCTGAAGCGCGCGTTTTGAACGTAGACAGTAGAACGCCCAATGATCTGGTTTATGATGAACTTGGACGATATCCATTTTTTTAAATTCTTATTTGAAATGTATAAAAACTGGATCAAGTTAACAAGAATGAATGACGACAGGATACCCTTTAAAGGTTACAGGGTGCTGTTGACTTTAGATGATAATGGTAAAAGGACATCAGCTTCCCATGTTCGACGGTGTTTGAATTCATATGGATATGGATTTATTTGGGATAACCAAGGGGTGGAAAATATGTCAGAATTTCTTAATTATTTCAAACAGAGGATTACTGATTGCAGGTGGCAGGACTGGCATGACCATACGTATAATAGTGATAGATTTGCTCAGTATAAACTCTATAAATCGACATATATCTTAGAACCTTATATTGGGATAAAAATGAATAAATTTATCAGATGTGCACTGACAAAATTTAGATTTGGCGTGTCTGATATTGCATGCTTTCGCGCCTCAGGTATAGTGATGCTGTTGAAAATGAACTGACGTCTCGACTCTGTAACAGAGCAAGAAAAAATGAAATACATGTTTTGTTTTGCTGTCCTGCTCTGAGCGATCATAGAATAAAACGTATTGAACCCAAATATTACGCCGAACCATGTCATTTCAGGCTAATTCTCTTGCTGTCAACTAGGAATGAGAATACGCTTTTAAATTTAGCCATGTATATTTATGAAGCAAATAACAGAATTCGGACAGTAATGTCTTATGTACTCTGCCTTTTGTTACATATCTACATTTTTTCGTGATTTCATTTTGTTACGTATTAGGAATGTCGTATGATGTATGTTTGAAACCCCCTTCAGTATGGGGCTGTGGCCATAAACTGAATAAAACATTCGCATTCTCTCTCTCTCTCCCACTGCTCTCATCCTCCCTCTTCTTGTGCCGCCCCCCCCCCCCCCCCCCCCCCCCCTCTTCATCGCTTCCTCCCTGCCTCTCTGTTTTTACAGTGACCTTTTCTCAACATGTGTGTTAATTGATTGCAAGTTTGTTTGGCGTACGTCATTGTTTCCTTGTTTTGATGAATTTCCCTCGTGCATGTTGTCACGAAATTGATATTATTAACAAAAATACATACATATTTTGTATTTCCCCCTCACTGAGGGCAGGATGTAAAAATAGCCGTCTCATACTCCTTATTTTGTCTCGCCCTCCACCCCCGACCCCTACCTTTCCTCAAGAACATTCGTTTGTTCGTTCGTTTGCTCTCTCTCTCTCTCTCTCTCTCTCTCTCTCTCTCTCTCACTCTCTCTCTCTCTCTCTAATTCTAACTCTCCCATATAAAAACTGAATATCTTTAAGAGCTTACTCTGTGCTCTCATTTTTTCTATCTTGCCTTTGGTACCTTTTGAGTCAGCATCGATCAAGCCCTGTTCTGTTCGGACACTAGTTTTCTGAGGATCATCTTGAACCAAAGATATAAAAGGGGGAAGGAACGGTATCTCGCTCCACTTTCCCACCTCTCGCCTTTGCTAGAGGCCTCGTTTGCTCGCACAAGTCACCCAACTACCTCCGGGCAAGAGAATTGTTCAAGTGGCGAGGCTGCCCTCCACAATAAGCAAGTAGACCAGCTTCTTGTTCTGAGCTCTTCAGTGAGGGCATCGTGTTGCCTGTATGCAGTCTTTGCCCGCGAGCTAATCACCGTGCGTGCGCTCTAAAACTTGACATATTAACACCATCATCGGTGAAACGTGGTGAACAGACAGCCAACCCGTGAACAGGAGGGGCAGCAACAGAGTTGGCCAGGAAGACATAAATGCCTTCAATGCGTACAATGGCATTCCAACCAGCGAGAAGAGAAGATACTGAGCCTCTACCCTATAAACCTGTCTGCATATAAACTCCCATCCTCTTGCTCTCACCAGCTAAATTGCGCTTTACCCTGAAGCGAAACGGTCGTGTGAAAAGACAGTGTGTATCTTCTCTCTCTCTCTCTCTCTCTGTGTGTGTGTGTGTGTGTGTGTGTGTGTGTGTGTGTGTGTGTGTTTCATCCTAGTTCGCTTCCTACACCCAGTTGCTCGCCTTGGACTTTTCTTGTAAAGTTTGACACTTCAATATCGACGAACTCTCATCCCAAGACCCACTTCTTATCCCCGCTCCCCCCTCCCCCCCCTCCCCAGTTCTCTCTGTATCTATCTGTCGCTTTCTCCCTTTTCTCCCTTCTTTATTTACCCCCAACACACAACCGTCACTTTCACTCTTTGCCCAAACGCCGGCATGTTCGAGCGTATCCGTTGAAGGGTCTCTCTCAAATGTGTCAATGCGTTGGATACCACCTGCAAAGTTTTTTTTTTTTTCCGGATCTCTCTCTCTCTCTCTCTCTCTCTCTCTCTCTCTCCTCTCCTCTCCTCCTCTTCGTGCCCCTTCCTCCCTCTCTACCCCCCTCTCTCTCTTCTGTTTTTATCATGACCTTCCCTTCACATGCATGTAGTTTGATTTCAAACTTGTTCTGTGCACGTCATTGTTTCCTTGTATTAATGAAGTTCCTTCATGGATTTTGCAACAACATCGACACTAAAAAAAAAAAAAAAAAAAAAAAAAAAAAGAAGACATACCTCTATTTCTGTTTCCCTTTGCCGAGGGCTGGATGTAACAAAAATAGCATCTGATGCCTTTTTATTTTCCCGCCACCCCTCACACACATACACCAGTCACACCCCCACACCCCCCCTCCTACCCTCCATGCCTCCCCAGTCAGCCTGCCTAGTCTTTTCCGGCGAGGAAACGACCGTGTGCATGCTTCCAGCCTAACAGATTGAATGGAGAACAGAGGAGACAGGCGCAGAGCGAGCCAGTGCCACAGGAAATGAAAAATGCCTGCTATGAGCGCCATGGGACCCCAGCCACTTTTAACGTAAAGACACTCATCCTGTCTCCTCGATATATTCGCTTGAATATACGTACATCTGCTCGCTGCTGCTGATTAACGTGTTACGAAACGGTAGGGTGAAAAAGTCTGCTAGAGTGTGTACTCTACGTACATCTCTCTCTCTCTCTCTCTCTCTCTCTCTCTCTCTCTCTCTCTCCGCTTTCCTGTTTTTATGCATTGTCTCTGTGCGTGCAGGCGTGCAAACACGCCCCGCTACTGGCATTTTTAAAAGAAGAGCTTACTGTTAGCCAGAATAGCTCGGCTGGGAGAACTTTTGATTGAAGATCTAGAAGTCCCTGGTTCAATCCCGGGTTCCCGCACCTTTCACCCCATTTCTTTTTTTTTACCTTCAAGGGATTCGAAGCGTGTCAAAGGATTCGGAGGGGAGGGGGGGGGGGGGGGGGGGGGGGAGGGGGGATTCGAGAGGGAGGGGGGAAGAGGGATGGAGAACAGGGAATGAGAAGGAAAGGGGGGGGGGGGGGGGGGTGTCAAATGGACAAGTGTGAAAAGGGGAAAGGGGAGTATGGGACAGGGGTGGGTTAGTGGGGGGATGGGGAAATGGGAGGACGGAGTGGGGACAGAAGAGGGTAGGGGTGGGAAAATGGGGAGGGTATGACGGCCGAAGGGGAGGGGAAAAAAACGGGGGGGGACAGGAAAAGGAAGGTAAGGAGGGAGCGGGGGAAGGGGAGGGAGGGAAGATCAGAGTAGACTGGGGTTAGGGGACGACGAAGGTACGGGAAGGTAGGCTGGAGGAGCGGGAAGGGGGGACGGGGGGGGGGGGGGGAGGCGGAGGTAGTGCGGACAGTGGCGGGGGCATTGCCCCTGCGGTATTTAGGCTATGGAACTTTAACCTTTTACTTAAACCTGAAAATTTTCTACTCACAGAGCTAAAATAGCCTACAGCTAGCTAAGCGTTCATACGTGGCATTTCAAATCCGGTCTGTAAGTTGAACAACATCAATATTCTCCTCTCCCTTGAACCTAAGATGTCTGGCATTCATGGACTGTACGAATACATCGTCCCTTTTCATTTGGGGCAATGGCCTTTATTTCATTGAATATTCTCTATCTCTCTGTCTCTCTCTGTCTCTCTTTGTCTCTGTCTCTCTCTGTCTCTCTCTCTCTCTCTCTCTCTGACTTCGAACTTTGGACCATGGGAACAGAAACGTTTTATGCTGTTCCAAAAAGGAAATATAAAACTTATCATTAATAGAGACAAGTTCCATTCAACTAGAGGTCCCTTCACGATCTGATAATTTTCTAATTATGATCAGCCGTTATCCGTTTCCCCAATGTCCCCCCAATAGTAACATCATCTCATTAGCAGGGGTTCTTGCTCTCCTAAACGTACATAAGTACTTGACGAACTATTTGTCTATGAGCTTGAGCGTCTCCTTTGCACACGGAAGAAGAAGAAAGAAACTGCGCTAATAGGACAAAAATCGCTAGGATGTTTATTATGTAAACGTTACTTAAACTGAATGGAAGTCCCTTCGATTTATTCTTGAAGTTACTTGATTTGTAAGTAAAACTTCTTTTGATGCGTGAAGCTTGGATTTTACGATGCAGTTACACTATTGTATGAATGATGAATGAAAGTTGAGCATAATTTTGCCTTGAGATAAATGGTGACTGAGTGACTGAGTGTGTGTGTGTGTGTGTGTGTGTGTGTGTGTGTGTGTGTGTGTGTGTGTGTGTGTGTGTGTGTGTGTGGATGCGCGTGCGCGCACAAATACTCTTCCTTGTTTTATTCGTGTTAAACGCGAGTTGGAAAAAAAAATTCACATTGCCTCATAAACAATATGATATATTTGAAATTTGTGCTGAGGGCCTAGGGGCTGGTTGGGTTTCAATGCTGCATCTGTTTCATATGTGCGTGTATTTGGGGTTGGACGACGAAAATAGGGTGTTTGGTATTTAAAAAAAAATCGGTTCGCATCTTTCCATAAAAGATCGTGGAAAATGCGAGATAACCACTAATAAACTTACAAAATATGATATCGCATAGAAATTGTACTGTTAGATATAATTTCGTGACATTCACCCTTACATCAATTTTGATCTAGGAATCTAAATATGATGAGGAAGTTTGCCTATGTCAGAGTTGGCGTTTCCAAAAGCCAAACAAAGCAAAAATGAAAATTGATAATTTCACAAAACACCAAAACCTCTCACCACCACCGCATTCCTTATTGTAGATGATTAAACAACATAAAATCAAATTGTTTGTTATTTTATTTAATGTATATGCAGAGCGGGGAAAACACGGTCTCTTTTGTGGTCCATTTCTCTTGAAGCTATTTGCCAAAACTGTTTTCCACAGCTGTGTCTGTTGGTGATGATGCACTGAACGACTTAGAGATATAAACAATCTTGGTCACGTAACGTGCAACGCGTTTAAAAGTACAGAAATACTGACGACTTAGTTTGTTGATCCAAGCATTAAAAAAAACAAACAAACAAAAAAAACAACAACAAAGCAGACCGTTATGTTTATCACTATGATTATCCATGAAAAGGGCCGATGGTAGTATTGAATAGAAGTGAGTGCCTGCCCGCCTGTTGCCCCCCCCACCCCCCTCACCCCCATTCCCCTCTCTCCTCTCCTCCCCTCTCTCTCTCTCTCTCTCTCTCATAAGGGGCAATGGTCTATACCGATTCGATGTCTCTGACGTAACAGGGCGACATCACAAACATCAGAAAGATCCAAACTCAATAAGTTCGGTTTCATATGCAGAAGAGAAAAATGTACCCTTGGCTTAATGCGGAAAGGGTAAAACGCTAAACGAATCGAGCAGCGTCTGTTTCGTCACTCCTCCCCCACCCCCCCCCTTTTTAATCATTTTTTTCTTTATCACGTGTCGAGCAACGCGACTGGCTGATTATACTGCAAACTCTGTCACGATTGGTGGAAACTCTTGTTGCGCCTTTCACACGTGAGTCAGTCAGAGGCGTCCCGCACTTACCCAGCTTCTCGGCGGCGGCGCGCGTCATGTCCAGGAGCACGTGGTCATCGATCACGTGATGCCTGAGGGCCGGGTCACTGTAGCTTCGCTGCAGCTCCTCCTCGGAGAACAGGTCACTATTGCTGTTTCTGGTCAACACAAAACAGATAGCGTGGCGGGTCATTTCTCTGTTTCTTGCTGGTTTCTGACCCACACACCTACAACATAGCAAATCATGTCTCTGTTTCTTGCGGTTTCTGGTCAAGACAAAACAGAAAGCATAGCGAGTCATGTCTCTGTCCCTGGCTGTTTCTGGTCAAGAGACAACAGAAAGCATAGCGAGTCATTTCTGTTTCTTGCTGTTTCTGACCCACACGCCCAAAACATAGCAAGTCATGTCTCTGTTTCTTGCCGTTTCTGGTCAACGCAAAACAGAAAGCATAGTGGGCCATTTCTCTGTTTCTTGCTGTTTCTGACCCACACGCCAAAAACATAGCGCGGTCATTTCTCTGCTTCTTACTATTTCTGACCCACACGCCAAAAACATAGCGGGTCATTTCTCTGTTTCTTACTATTTCTGACCCACACGCCAAAAACATAGCGGGTCATTTCTCTGTTTCTACTATTTCTGATCCACACGCCAAAAACATAGCGGGTCATTTCTCTGTTTCTTACTATTTCTGATCCACACTCCAAAAAACAAAGCGGGTCATGTCTGTGTCCCTGGCCGTTTCTGGTCAACACAAAACAAAAAGCATATCAAGTCAAAGTCCAGTCAAAGTTCTCTTTCAACGTCCATCTTCGTCTCCTCGACCCGTCTTCTTTTCTAACTTCATTCTTCCCTCCATCTGTCTGTCTGTCTGTCTTCTGTCTGTCTCTATATCTACTTCTATGCCTCGATCTATATATTTTCTATCTATCTACCTGTCTGTCTGTCATCTAAAAATGGAGGGGAAGAGAGACATGCAGACAGACAGACAGACACAACAGACAGACAGACAGACAGACACGACAGACAGACAGACAGGCATTGAGAGAGAGAGAGAGAGAGAGAGAGAGAGAGAGAGAGAGAGAGAGAGAGAGATTGAGAGAGAGAGAGGACTTTCCCTACAGACGCTTTCACGCTGCTGAAAAGGCCTTCCAAACACAGGTGTTTGTTCCTAAGAAATCCGGTAAGCAAGCGATAAATAATGGATTTGGCCTTAGTAAAAGAAGAGCTAGACGAAGAAGAAGAAGAAGAAGAAGAAGAAGAAGATGATGGTGTGAAGAAGGAGATGGAGAAGGGGAAGAAGAAGAAGGAGAAGAAGAAGGAGAGGAGGAGGAGGAGAAGAAGACGTGAAGGGGAAGAGAAAGGAGGAGGAGGAGGAGGAGGAGAAAGAAGAAGAAGCAGTCGAAGAAGAACAGGTAGAGAAGGAGAAGGGAGAAAGTGAGTGAAGGGAAGGGAAGACGGAAGATAACGAGGAGAAGGAGGAGCAGCAGGAGGAGGGGGAAAATAAGGAGAAAGAAAAGAAGGTGAAGGAAAAAAAAAGAAAAGTAGGTAGGGATGCAGGTGGAAAAAAGTGAGAGAGAAGGAAGAGAAAGGGAGGATAAGGAAGAGGAGGGAAGAGTAAGAGGAGGAGGAGGAGGAGAAGGAGTGCGAGGACAAGGGTGGATGAGGAGGAGGTAGAGAAGAAGAAGAAGAAGAAGAAGAAGAATAAGAAGAAGACGAGGAGGAGGCGAGAAGAGGAAGAAGAAGGAGATGATATTGATGATGATGATGATGATGATGATGATGATGATGATGAAAAAAGAAGAAGTTGAAGAAGAAGAAGAAATGAAGAAGAAGAAATAGGTAGAGAAGGAGGAGGAAGAAAGAGGGAGAAGGAAGAGGAATTGAGGGGAAAGAGGAGGATAAGGCAGAGGAAGAAGAGGGTGTGTAGAAGGAAGACGAGGTCGGAGGAGGAGGAGGAGGAGGAGGAGGAGAAGAAGAAGCAGAAGAAGAAGAAGAAGAAGAACAACAACAACAAGAAATAGAAAGAACAAAGAAGAAGAAAAAAAACTATACAACAATAATATACCACCACCACCACCACCACCACCACCCAAGAAAAAAACCACATCGAAAAAAAAAAAAGATTATGACAAAAAAAAAGAAACAAAGAAGACAGCACAAAGAACAAGACGAAAGAAGAACTAAGAACACGGCGAAAGAGGCACGAGGAAGAGGAAAAGGAGTAGAGGGAACGCTCACTAGGAAGCAAGCAAGGCGATCTAAACACACCAGACATTAAGCCGGGAGGTTGAAGAGATGCGGCTCCACGATAAACAAGCTTTTACACACGAAAGGGATCGGATAGGAGGGGTCGAAGCTGATAAAAATGGGATGAAGGAACGATGGGAGGGAGATGGGGGCCTGGGGAGGGGGGAGCGCTTCGAGGAAGGAGGAGGGGGACGGGTATCTGGGGAGATAGGTAGGGGGGGGGGGGGGGGGGGCGGGGGGAGGGGGAAGGTAAGGGGTATGAAATACTCTCCGACATGATTCTCTTTCTCTACCCCTCCCCCTCCTCCCCCACCACCCCATCCCTTTCAGCCCCCCCCACTTCTTCCCACCCCTTCCAAAGGACGCCACCTTCACCTCTATGTGTCTGTGACTCTCTCTCTCTCTCTCTCTCTCTCTCTCTCTCTCTCTTTTCGTATTCGTCTCCTCTCTCTCTCTCTCTCTCTCTCTCTCTCTCTCTCTCTCTCTCTCTCTCTCTCTCTCTCTCTCTGACTCCGCTCTTAGCTCTTGCTAGGGGCGTTAATTAACGACGGTTAAAAAAAAAGAACTAATAGGTTTCATGGCCGAAAGAGAACCAACTTGCACACCACTTCATTAATTTCAAGTTCTCTCCGGTGTGCCACTGATTAGTATATCACACACACACACACACACACACACACACACACACACACACACACCTATAACTCTCGGCTTTTCTCTAGAACGAGCTGGACAGCCTGTTCATTCTTCTTTTTCTCTCTCTTTTTTTTTTTTTTAGCCCTATCAGTCAATCCGCCGGGAAAAAAAACCCATCGTCTTCATAATCCGTATCTGTACGTACAGAGGAGAGAAAGAGGAGAGAGGAGAGAGAGAGAGAGAGAGAGAGAGAGAGAGAGAGAGAGAGAGAGAGAGAGAGAGAGAGAGAGAGAGTGAGAGAGTTACTGGCCGTCTTGGTGACGGACACAAAGGCGTGCAACCGTTGGGGATGGGCCGTTGTTTCTTTTTCCATCGGCACTGAAAGTTTTATGGTTTTCAGGGAATCAGGGCCATGCTATTTTGCTTCACATAGCGCACCCCCTCTCCCTCCCCCCCCCACCCTCATATCACCACCAACCACTCACTCCAAACGCCTCTCTCTGTCTGTCTTTGTATTTTTTTTTCTCTCTCTCTGTCTCTCTCTCTGTGCGTGAGACTGTGTGTGTGTGTGTGTACGTGTGTGTGTGTGTGTGTGTGTGTGGGGGGGGGGGGGGGGGGCGCGCGCGCGCGTGTGTGTGTGTGTGTGTGTGTGTGTGTGTGTGTATGTGTGCGGGCACGCGCGCGTGAAACAGTCAAAAACGGATAGACGCACAGCACACAGTCCACCATCTTCTCATACGTTTTCCTCTAAGGCCGGCCAAACCCTAAACCGAGAGGAGGATAAATGATTGACAGCATCCCTCCAACAGCTGGTGAAAGTGCCCTCGGCCAAGGAGTTCTTTCTCTCGGGCTTGTTTATTTA
This sequence comes from Conus betulinus, assembly GCA_016801955.1. Lineage (NCBI taxonomy): Eukaryota > Metazoa > Mollusca > Gastropoda > Neogastropoda > Conidae > Conus > Conus betulinus. The sequence goes on from JADBJO010002058.1 coordinate 337,028, forward strand.
TTTTCTTTTGGGGGGGGGGGGGGGTGTCAACATCAACCAGACCAGTTAAAGTACATGAGCATCTGTCTTCCACCTGAGGAACAGCAAGTCTGTGTCTCCCCCTGACGACCAGTGTTACAAAGGGACACCTACGGCTCACAGGCCATACCGATGCGCACGGTTACCCGCCCTGCAACTCGGGAGTTTTTGCTTCCTACTTGGGCTACTGCTTTGGCATTTTTTACTGTTCAGATCTTGTTTTTTTTGGTCTCCCCAGCGCAGGAAAAGAAAAACAAGAAAGAAGAAGAAAGAAGACGACAAAGAAGATAAAAAGCAAACAAACAAACAAAGAAAAAGACTGTGGGCAATCAGCCCGCACCAGCAGCAAGCCCACATCTACGGGACTTCTCAGACCGGCGATGCCAGGCACATCATCACACCAAAAGCCAAATACATGAAGATAAACAGGAGAGCAACACAACCTTACAACAGCCCAACACCAGCATCAACATTTTCACACACACACACACACACACACACACACACACACACACACACAGAGCCCCAGCTCCGGCAATCCACAATGTCAAGCTGTCACGAGGCAACCCAACGGAGGAGACACTGCAGTGCTGCCGAATCACTTCGGTGGTGTTCAGCGCGGTGCCTGTTCTTGATCCTGCATATGTAGGACACTGTCTTCTAAGCCCTCCGCTGAGAACAATAATTGCTTGGACACGTAGCCAGCGTGACTAAAGTGAGCTCTCCGTCCGGAGGGCCGCCATCACGTTCTGTCCCAACGACAGTCCTCCAGATTTGCCGATACCGGTGACCCCGACAGAAGCTGGAGAGGAAATCGACACTGAGGTCACCAGGAAAGCAGGAGGACACAAACAACCACAGAGAATTTTTTTTTTTTTTCATTTTTCATTTTGAGACATTTCTTACGTTGTTCGTTGTGGGTGGGTAATAATGAAGATGATACTACTTATTTCCATTCTGGTCTGAGAATGCACGACAGGGCTGTACTCTACGCTTTATTTCGTAATGTATCCCGGCGACAATCAGGCCCGAGAGATACAGACGCCCGCAATGTTGGTCAGGCAGTTTCAGCAACACTAGCAGAGACGCAAGTCATTGAGTGAATGAAACTCACTGTGTAGTCCCGGTCTTCCCAACCGATGTCCCTAGCAAACAACTGGTTAAGAGTCAGTCGGGGCAGAAAGAAAAGAAAAAAAAAAAAAAAAAAAAAAAAGAACAATCGGAGGTCCGCGACGCTAACCCCTCATCCAGGGCGGCTGGTCATGTTTCAACTGTTGACGAATTGCCGTAAAGTTGGACGACCGGATCGAAAAAAAAGCGGCGAGACATTTGTAGCGACAGAGAGCCAGTTCGTGCGCCTCGTTTACTCACCGCTGTCTTCCCCACAAACTTCTGTCTTCTATTCGCCGTGGCAAGTTAAGGACTTTCCGCTCTCTGGACTGCTGATGGAGGGCCCGTCTTCGGATTCACTGGACATCTGGGGGAGGGGGAGGGGTGCCTGTGGTATTTCCACGCTCAGCGGAGCAACCTCTGTCTGATGAGCCGGTATGCCTGGACCCAGTAGACATACAGCGAGCAATACTTTCATTGTCTGCGCCTTTCTGAAATGCTGAAGACCAGCCGACGAACGTCCCCGTCGCTTCCCTCTCCCTAGGAGTATCTATCTTGACTTGCGTCTGTTTGTTGGTTGGTTGGTTGTGGTGTCTTTCTGTCTTTCTGTCTGTCTGTCTGTTTGTTAGCAGGATCACTCAAAAAGTGTGTGTGTACCGATTTCCAGGAAACCTCGGGGAAAGAGGAAGCGTGGTCCAAGGGCAAAACCGTCAAATCGTGGTACGGATCCTTACAGCAATCCGGATCAATCTCGAATCCGTTCAGCAAATTTATTACATATTATTCACCAGACATGATCGATGAGAAAATAGCCAATTACGAACTGATAACTATACAATACATAATAGATGTTCATGGAGCATTAACATTTTCTTTTCCATCGTCAACGTCAACGCACACTTATCACCAGAAAAGTACATGGGAAGCAACTCTTTAATCTATTCTGTTTCTGGAAACATTACTGCTTGTTTCCGGGGGGGGGGGGGGGGGGGGGGGGGGGGGGACATTTGATCTGCCCCCCCCCCCCCCCCCCCCCTCCTCCTATTTGAAGACCTTGGAGTGACGGTCATACTTTGACGCAAAACGTCCTGTCGTGACTGTTTGTCCAACGTGCGATATAATAACCGGCGTGTTCACTGAACAACTGGACAAGCAGTAACAGCCTGGAGGGGGAACCTGAAGTCCAGGTCACCGTGGATGGTCGGCGGATGGACGTTGCTGCTGGCCAGCTTGTTCCAGCCTCGCTCTGCCCCACACTAAGAATGTCCCCTCCTACATCCCCGGGGCTGGTCTGGGGGTGGGGGGGTGGGGGGTGGGGTGGGGGTCTCACATTCTTCGGGTGCCGAGTTGGTGACGGGACTGACGCTGTCGTAGTCCGCACAGGTGGTGTGGGTTTCCCCAGCTAACGTCTCCACCTCCTCCACAGCCCCTCAAGGCAGTCCTTTTCTGCCATTCCTCCCCTCTCCCGTCTTGTAGATTTTAAATGTGATTATTCAATTTCACACTTGCGTGTACACACGCATACACAAACACGTAAACTGTTTACACGCGCGTGGGCGCACGTACATACACACAAACGCGTGCGCGCGCGCGCACACACACTCACATACACACACACACACACACACAACACACACACACATACACACACACACATACACACACACACACACCACATAAACATACAGACACGCGCGCACACACACACGCACACGCGCGCACACACGCACACGCGCGCGCGCGCGCGCACACACACACACACCCACACACACACCACACACACACACACACACATACACACACAGCCCCAGCTCCGGCAATCCCAAATGTCAAGCTGTCACGAGG
>JADBJO010002058.1:345000-347099 GCA_016801955.1 Conus betulinus
CCCCCCCCCCCCCCCCACCAGAGAACTGACCAGTGGGTAATAGTTAATCCGAACACACAAGTGTCGTATTCTTTGAATCTTGAGTTGTCACCATCCCGACACCCTTCAACCTTTCTCCTTCCTCCCTTCAAACCTCTCTCCCCTAGTCCCTCCCTCCCCCCCCCCCCCCCCCCCATCACTCACTTTTCCCTCTCATTCGAGATAAGAATACATATACTCATGTTGGCACATTCAAGAGCAGTTTGATTTTATATTTGTTCCCGTGAACTTGATGACGAAAGGGGCCATGGATTGTATTCTTTATTTTTCTTTCTGACGTTGTGTTCTACAAGACAAAACCAGCTTCTGATGAGATACTCAACCGAGAAATAGTGGAGCAAATGGCGGCTCTCCCACAATCCCTCATCATTTCCACCAGCGCCAGTGACTTGGTACCTAAAGAGTAGCGAGCGTCCCTTCCAAAGGAGGAGGACTGACGTTGGCAGATCGAGCGCTGATCATCAGGTCATGAATCGGCCACAGTGACCTCACCCCGTGCGAGACACGTTGCTCCTCGTCTGGGTGTGGGTGTCGGCACACACTGTCGAGGCCCCGATCGCAGCCCATGAAACCTTCCATTGAGCAGATTTTGTGGCAAAATATTGTATTGTTGACTGTTAAGCACGATGGCACCCAACTACCCGTCTGTGTGTGTGTGTGTGTGTGTGTGTGTGTGTGGTGTGTGTGTGTGTGTGTCTTTGTGTCTGTGTCTGTGTCTATCTTCTGTCTACTCTCTCTCTCTCTCTCTCTCTCTCCTCTCTCTCTCTCTCTCTCTCTCTCTCTCTCTCTCTCTCTCTGTCCAATTATTCCAATTAAATATCGTGCAAACCCATGCAAATTCCGTATGAGTCTACTAATGACAAACAGAAATCAAAGTATTGTGAGGAATTTGTGCATATATTTGTATAGAGCCTTTCAGAGGCGATCTGTTGTGCTCAGCTAATAAATGTATTGATATGTCGATGTTATATGGATTTGCCATCCAAGTCGAAGTTAGTTTCTGAGTTAGTAAACTGTTCTTCGTGCACTTGTACGACAGATTGTACTCAACGTGTTAATGTTTTTTGTTTCATTTTTATGCATTATTTTGTTGCTGTTTTGTTGTAATCGCCATGTAAGGTATTGAAAGTAACCCCCCTTCAGAAGGGGCTATGGCCTATCTGAATAAATTTCATTTCATTTCATTTCATTTCATTTCTCATTGTCCTCTCTCTCTCTCTCTCTCTCTCTCTCTCTCTCTCCTCTCTCTCTCTCTCTCTCTCTCTCTCTCTCTCTCCCCTGTCCTCTCTCTCTCTATTCCTCCCCGCTCTCTCTCTGTCTCTCTCTGTCTGTCTGTCTCTCTGTCTGTCTCTCTCTGTCTGTCCCTCTCCCCGCTCTACCAAATATTAATCTGTCTGTCCTGTCTGTCTTTCTGTCTGTCTCCTCTCTCTCTCTCTCTCCTCTCTCTCGTCTCTCTCTCTCTCTCTGTCCTCTCTCTCTCTCTCTCTCTCTCTCCTCTCTCTCTCTCTCTCTCTCTCTTCCCCGTTCTACCAACTATAATTTCGTACATGAGAACAAAGCGTTACGACATTTTTTTTTTTTTTTTAAAGTAGAACCAGAATACTTCGTCCAAAAAAAAAAAAAAAAACGTGTTCTCGACTGACGCTTTGTCGTGTCTTAATCAAAGTACCACCGAGTTCGAGTGATGAACAAACAACATGTTGCCTTCTTAGAACGGACAGCCTTTGTGGAGACTTGGGACTATGTATACCCGTTCCAGTGCAAGCTGGAGAACCGGTACCCATAGCTAACAGTAACTCGGTCTTCACTCGCCGCCCTATTTATAGGTAACAGTACTGGCATTGTTTGGTTTTCGTGACGGCCCCTTAGGAAAACATAGTCGGGAGAGAACAGAGGTCGGGTGGTGGTAAGCGCTGGGGGTCGGGGGTGGGGTTGGGGGTGGGAGGGAGGGAGGGGAGAAGTGGAGAGGGGTGGGGGGGGAAGAAACGGAGCGGGGAAGAGACAGAGAGAGAGAGGTGGGGATGAGAGAGAAAGAGAGGGAGAGAGAGAAATAGAGGGAG
>JADBJO010002059.1:5000-10000 GCA_016801955.1 Conus betulinus
TGACGGTATGTCCTTCTTCAACAAAGGTGGCGTGCCCCGCTACGACTATGATGGCATGCATCTCTTCGGCTCGGATGACGTGCTCTACTTCACCTGCGATGGTGTGCCCCTCTTCACTTCTGATGACATGCCATTCTGCATCAATGTTGGCATATCCCTCTTCATTTGCAATGGCGTGCCCTTCTTCATATGTGATGATATGCCCCTCTTCATCTCTGATGATGACGTGCTCCTCCAGATTAATGATGACATGCCCCTCTTCATCTACTATGGCGTGTTCTTCTTCATCTATGATGGCATGCATCTCCTTATCCACAATGGCATGTCATTATACATCAGTGATGGTACACCCCCCTTCTTCTTGCAACGGTTTGCCACCCTTCATCTGCGATGACGTTCCCGGTTCGCCTGTGGCGGCGCGCCTTTCCGCATCAGTGACGGCGTACCTCTCTCCATCTGTGATGGTGTGCCCCTCTCCATCAATGATGGTGCATTCCTTTCCATCTGCGATGGCGTCCCTTCATCTCTCTCCATCTACGATGACGTATACCCCTACGTATGTGACGGCGCCCTCCAAGACTATAGGTCCTTCCTTGCCAACTATGTTGTACTTCTCCCCATATATTGTGATAACACGCCTCAATTCTTACCATTTCTCTAATGTGATAAACGCACAACGGTCTAGAATGGATTCATGCTCATCGTTGTGTGCCCTTTCAGAAAATTCAATAACTACACATCTGAACAGACTGTTTCTCATGTGGGCAGCAGTAGCAGTACGTTTCGAATTTATGACGAGGTGGAAGAAAAGAAAGAACATAATTATTATCATGTTCCATTGCTCTTGGCTCGCCGTATACCTCTTTTTTTCTCAAAACATCCTTTATTTTACTAAGCTGGTTCCTTCTGTCTTGTGGGGATGTAGAGGCGAACCCTGGTCCAACGCAACATACACAACATACTAATTATGGAAATCCCAACTTTACAAGAAATATTACGATCAAAGTCATTACTCTGAACCAGGACCATATTATCAGGAACATTCATCTCCCAGAGACCCAAGTGATATTCGTAGATTCGACAACAATACAACGTATGAGTCTTTGCAGCAGAGAATGTTTAGCATGGCGGGTTATCCCCAATACATTGACCATGAAAGTACATTAAAGCAAAGCTTTGAAAACCTGGTGAAAGACAATGAGCGACTCAGACATGACGTTGGTGTCTTCTACCAAGTGTTACATTCTGGAAGAACAGTGTAAAAATTTGTTTCAGTGGAAGGATCTCTTTGTCAAAGTCTGCCACGAAATGGAGGATCATTTAGATAGGCTAGAGTCCTTTTCACGTAGGAACAACTTGAGATTTTTCAATGTCTATGAAGGTCTACAAGAGAGTGATACTGACTGCACCCGTAAGATTGTCCAGCTGCTGATCAGATTCTTTCCTGCTAAGCAGTGTGGACTTCCCAAGATATAGAACGGGCACATCGTGTGGGACAAAAGAGTAAAAATTCGCATTTCATCCGCCCAATAATCGTTACTTTTCAGCCACTGGAGAGATAAAGTACAAATCTTGAAATCACAAGACTGTAGGCGACACTTGTCCTCCGAACTCCATATCCGTGTTGCCTCAGATCTGACTACCCGTCAAAACCAGATCCTCAGGGAGGAAAGGAATGCTGGGGGGTCTGCATACTTCTGGAATGGTCGTCTTTCCTACAGAAACAGACAAACAAATGCTTCTTCAAGAGGATACCCTGATCAACATGCTGAATATTCCAAGGATGTACCTAACAGAAATGTAAATGATGATCAAGGCATCCACCCGAGTCCCAAAGATACCGCAGCTAAAAAGATACCAAACCCTCAGGATGCCAGTGAATTACCCTGGTTCGCAAGCTTGGATACCTTTCCTCAACTCAAAAAATATGAGTACCCCGGAAATCTTGGGGACCAGCCAGGTACAGAAATTAAAATTAAAAGGAAAACTCAAAAAAGGAAGACACGGTCCTACCACACTCCTGTAAAAAAGATGAATGGACAGCCAGCGAATCTTCCATGCCCCAACGCACCCTCCATCTTGGGAGGGGGACAGTTGTTGACAAGGGGGAGCCAGACTGGTGTCCCCCTCAGCGCAGGATGGTAGAGTGTCTCCTCCAAGCCTCAGCTCTCACCAGGATGTTGATTTCCAAGCTAGGACACCCGATTCTCCCACTTTCAACAGGGGGAAGTCCGAGAAAGATGCTCAGACAACATATGCCACAGGGATTGACACTAGTGGAGTGTGTCAGTCTCCTAGTGATGATATCTCAATTACACTGCCTGCATCATCGTATGCCATACACAACACTTTATGTCTTGATGATGGACCCCTATCTCCAACGCAGCCTGTCCATAGTACATCTGCAAGAACAGTTCCTCCTGAAGTGACTCAATCATCTGCACCCCCCTCTGCCTTCAGAACACCAGCCAGTAAATCTCTAGCCACTCCACCCACAGCGGAAAAAAGGACTGGACTTAAGCCAAACACGTGTCAAGCAGCTGGCGGATCCCATGGTCTGCTGTTGATGAGGCGGGGAGGCGGTCGTGTATTGATGAATCGGGGAACGCCTCTGTGTCTAAACACAGAACACGTAGACCAAATCTCCAGCCTGATCATTCCCAAAATCAGAGCATGACCAATGTAACAACTCCCCTTACCATGGACAACACTCAGGACTATCAAACACTGAGACCAAAGACAAGAGCAGAACATCAGCCATTTATAGATAAATTGCAACCTGAAATAGAAACTGCAACAAGGAACCATTCACAAGAAACTAATGCCGTATTTCATGATGACATTGAAAGCCAATCACCTGTCAATAAGCCCTCTACACAATCTAGTCCAGTCCCTCAAAACACCTCCATATTTTTGGAGGATGAGGAGGACCACACCCCCTCGATATGGCCCCCATACACGAAGCAGGACTAAAGGTAGACAGACTCACCTCACAGAAGCTTTCACAATCACAGGTGGAAGAAGCACAACTAAACGCACAACTCACACCTCAGATACAAATACCTAGGGGTTTGGCCTTGCCCATGTTCATTGTCCTGTAAAAATAATTCCAAAGATTTAAATAGTACTCTCTCTTTCTTGAATTATAATATAGAGGGACTGTCAAAAATCTATGACCCAGAGATTAGATCATTTCTCCAGTCATATGATTTTATTTTATTGACAGAAACATTCTCAGTTGATTTTCCAGACAGTCTTTTTCCAAATTACAAGGTTTTTTTGTGTCCCCAGGGTGTAAAATTATCGAACATAGTTACAGCTCGTCTGTCTGGAGGGATTGTAATGTTAGTTAGGAAACAATTTGTACATTTCATAAAGTATATCCCTACAGAGTTGGACAGTTGTTTAATTCTCAAAATGTCTAAAGATTTAATTGGGTATTCAATGGATTGTTTTCTGTTAGGAATGTACTTACCCCCACTTCACAGTCAGTATTATTGTGAAACAGAAATAGAAAATGGTGTATATCTTTTAGAACAGTGCATACTTGACCTCACAGAAGACTATGGAGACCTTCCTTTGTTAATATTTGGAGACTTCAATGCAAGAAACTGGCAGTAGGAATGTTAAAGAACTTTGTTTACCTAACGGTGGAATACTTGAGGATTTGAAAGATGATTCTGATGTTACATCTGTTTACACGTATATCCGAAGACAAAACTGTTAATGATTTTGGAAAATGCCTTCTTGAAGTGTGTGAACAATTTAACATCGTAATTGTTAACGGCTTTCTTGCGGGCGACGAAAATGGCAGTTACACATATATAGCACCCAACGGGTCTAGTGTGATCGATTATTTCTTAATGTCAAGCTCCATTGTTCATCTGGGTGTAAAGCTTAAAGTATTGTCCAGAATCGAGTCTAAGCATATGCCTGTTCATTTTGAGCTACAGCTTGCTAAACATTGCCCTAATGAAAAGAATTTAAAGAAAACATACAAAGTAAATAAATTTGTATGGACTAAAGATAAAGAACCAGAATATATTGCACATTATGTTCTCAGGATGTACAGCTACTTTTTATGGATGCTTTAAATCAAATTGATATAGATATCAATCTGGCGTTGGGTAAATTCAATGCAGCCTTATACAAAGCAGGTCAATGTATGCTAAAAACAATTACTAGTGGCAATGATAGTAAGAAACCTTGGTTTGATTCAGATTGCTGGGAAAAAAAAAAAAGACAGGAAGCCAGATTTGCATTATTACGACAATTTAAACAGTGTAACAAAGCAGGGATAAAAGAGGATCTCAGAGTGATATATTGTAATCTTCTTAGAGACTATAAACATCTATTAAAGGAGAAACAACAAGTTCATAGAAAGTGTTTAATAAAAACATTAGAGGATAGTAACAGAGACCCCAAAACTATTTTGGCAAACTATAAAAAGAGTATCTAAAGCTACTCCAATTATCAATGATATAACAAATGAACAGTGGTTCCAACATTTTAGTAAAGTATTTAACTTTGACTCTGCCGTGCAAGATTTAGACAACTTTGATGAAAGCACTGAATATTCAGATATAGGGGGCCAAGATTATGATATCTTTATTCTCGAAACAGAAATTTCCGAAAGTGAAGTTAGGGATGCATTGAGGGCATTAAAGAATAATAAAGCTGCTGGACCAGATGGGCTATGTAGTGAATTCTTTAAATATGCTGATACTAAAATTATTCCTTTTCTTACTGTATTTTTTTAACAAACTGTTTGACTTAGGACTGTTCCCTAGCGATTGGGTCAAAACTGATACAACCAATACATAAAAAAGGTGATATTAACCTTCCAGATAACTATCGGGGCATTTCACTTTTAAATATTAGTGGTAAGTTATATAGTTACGTCTTAAATAAACGTTTAACTATATGGGTAGAAAATAATAATATAATTGGTGAAATGCAGGCTGGGCTGGTTTTAGGAAGAAATACAGTACAGTAGACCA
>JADBJO010002059.1:37500-40000 GCA_016801955.1 Conus betulinus
CTCGCGCCCAGCGCCCCGGCCTTCCTGGCCAAAGATGGAGGCACGTCCAGCAGCCCCAAAGACAGCCGCTCAGGTGAGCAGAGGGTCTGACCAACTGGTCATCAAATAGTCTACAGGACAACGCACTTCTTACCATTCGTAATGAGCAGTGGGAGGGGAGGGGATAAGACAGGCAAAGGGGCTCTTAGATAAATTAATAAAGTTTGAAAAAAAATCTTCAAAATTGATTACAAGACAGGCAAAGGGGTTCTTTGATAGATTAATAAAGTTTGAACAAAAATCTTCAAAACTGATTTCTTCGTCAAAACATAAACTGTTTTCAGGTGACGTTCGTTATTTGTATGTACATGTGAGAACACACACATATACACACGCACGCACGTACGCACGTACGCACGCACGCACGCACACACACACACACACACACACACACACACACACACACACACACACACACACACACACACACACACACACACACACACATACACGCACGCACGTACACACGCACGCACGCACGAACACGTCAAAACGTAAGTTTTCGATCCTGTCGTGGCCGGGCTTTCTAGCTTCCAACAGTGAATCCAAGAAAAGCAAACGATGATCATCAGCCTTAATTAAGCCTTAAACATTTAAGATGGGTGCCGTGAAAACAGTGACTATGACAGTTACGTTGTCGGTAGATGGCCGCGGTACGCCATCCTTGTGAATCTAATGCCATATTTCAGTGTGTGGCTCATGCTTGCAACTATTTCCACTTACTGTATGTTACACACACACTGATATGATAACATCCCTCTTTGCCCCCAGTGTCAAGTCACATATATAGCATGCATGTACACATGCAAACACGCATTCGCTAGATCGCGCGCGCACACGCGCACACACACACACACACACACACACACACACACACACACACACACACACACACGCACATCGATTTGTGATTCAACGGTTTCAGATTCATCTTTTAAGAATATTTTATTGAACGATTTGCTTATGCTAGATGTTGTTAAAGGCTTAAAACGGAGCCCAGTTGGCTCACTGATTTAATGTTTACAAATGTTTTGAGTATGTTATTGTTGTTAAGATTTCATTTTTGAAGGGAAATGGTAGGGAGGTTCAGAGATAGGAAGACGGGAGTTTTGTTGATTGTTGTTGTTTTTTTTTTTTTTTTTTCCGTCTAATATCACAGCACACACACACACACACACACACACACACACACACACACACACACGCATACATAAACAGACGCGCGCACGCACGTACGCACGCGCGCATACGCACGCACGCATGCGCACGCACGCATGCACGTTAGCACACACACACGCGCGCGCGCGCACATGCACGCACGCACGCGCGCACATACACACTCTTACACACACACACACACACACACACACACACACACACACACACACACACACACACACCACACCGTCCCCTCCTAGTATCCTCTCGACCAAGCCTTCACCGGACTATCAGTCAGATAGTTTGGGGCTTGCCTGTCTAATGCGACAGTAACGCCGCCGAGAATCACTTGGCGTAGTCCCTTTCCACACCCTCACAAAGTCACCGCACATTTGAAATAAGTTCACCCGATATCGAACCTGACTGATACTTCACATCAAAACCGACATCTTCGCTGCTCATCTCAGCGTGTTGTCGTTCTGGTGGTAGAGTGTAGTTTTCGGTGGGCCCCTTACCCCCATTCTCCTGGCATGGTAATCCTGTCAACACTATCACCGAGAGTGGGTGTTGGGGTTGGACCTAAAAGTCACTTTACCTGATATTGTTGGCTGTCTACGGCGAGCAACATCCGGACTTGCAGCATCTAGTGGACTTCGTCAGCAGATAACGCAGGAAACCTCAGCCTTGTCATCAGTGTCGAAGAGTCCAAGAGAATGTTGAATGGGGAACACCAGACTCTAGCACATGTCTTTCTTGATCAGAAGAAAGTTGATGAGGTACAGAATTTCACCTAGTCAGGCAGTTCCATCAACAAACGCCAGCAACCTTCATTATGAGCTGAATTGTAGCGTCAGGGGGACATCTGCAGCTTTCAAACAGCTTAACAAACTATGGAGAAATATCCCTCCTCCCCCCCCCCCTTCTTCCTCCTCCATCCCGCCGTACAATCAGCCAGCGATTCTACAACACATCATGTTCTGTTCACATCGCTATACAGATGCGGTACCTGGCAACTGAAAAACCAGCCATGAGAGAAGACTGGATGCGTTTGTCACCAAATGCCTCAGAATAATCTGGGCATCAAGTGGAATAGCTGTGTGTCAAACGAAGAGATACGAGGCAGATGCCAACAACTAACCGTATCAACGACTATCTGCAAAATGACGCCTCAGCTGGTTAGGCCATGAAGGGAAGCCCCCCCCCCCCCCCCCCCCCCCCCCCCCCCCCCCCCCCCCCCCCCCCCCCCCCCCCCTCACAAGCCAGGCCGTCCAGTGGGTCCCAGCAGGCAAGAGAAAGACAGGGC
>JADBJO010002059.1:57500-67500 GCA_016801955.1 Conus betulinus
TCCTCTGCATCCCTGTGTCTCGTGTGTGTGTTGTGTGGTGTGTGTGTGGTGTGTGTGTGTGTGTGTGTGTGACCGTTTCTCTCTCTGTCTGCCTGTCTGTCCGTCTGCCTGCCTGCCTGTGTGTCTGCCTGTCTCTCTCACTCTCTCTCTCTGTGTCTCTCTTCTCCATGTTTATGTGTGTGTATGTGTCTCTGTCTGTCTGTCAGTCTCCCTCTCTCTCTCTCTCTCTCTCTCTCTCTCTCTCTCTCCCACACTATCTGTGCATCTGTCTGCCCATCAGTTGGCCTGTCTCTCTGTCTGTCTGTCTCTCTCTCTGTTTTCTCTGTCTGTCTGTCTATCTGTATCTGTCTGTCCGTCTGACTCTCTCTCCTCTCTCTCTCTCTCTCTCTCTCTCTCTCTCTGTCTTTTCTCTCACTCTTTCTCTCAGTCAGGGGAAATTGTGTAACCGGCCCAGGTGTACTCTAGATTGATCGTTCTCTCATCCGACTAGCTGTCACGCACCCCTTGGCTCATTTCATCTGCCTGCCTGCCTGCCTGTCTGTCTGTCTGTCTGTCTTCTCTCTCTCTCTCTCTCTCTCTCTCTCTCTCTCTCTCTCTCTCTCTCTCTCTCTCTCTCTCTTATCTCTGCGTGTCTGGAGTGCGTGTGTGTGTGCGTGTGTGTGTGTGTGTGTGCGTGTGTATGTGTGTGTGTGTGTGTGTGTGTGTGTGTGTGTGTGTGTGTGTGTGTGTGTACTCAAACGCGTCTTCCGTACGTGTTTTACTTCTGTTTGTCCTCAAGTCCTAGATAAACTCATGACAAACATAGTGTTTTCATCTGTTTACTTGGAGCCTCGCCCTCTTGTACACAGCAAATCATTAAACAACGACAAACACACATCGTTTGGCTCTGCGAGTCGACATATCCAACGGTTACGTAATGCTGCTGGCGGGCCTTTGAGGGCAGATGCTTAATCAATGAAGATTTACCCTGTGATATTTCCTCTCCCAGTAAAGCTGATAGATTTTCCCCGCCATGCTTGCTGTTCTGCCACATGTCACGCATTGTAGGTGCAGTGCTGTTTCGTTCTGGCATGGTAGCTGCGATCTGATTGGTCGCTAGGAATGAGGCATCTACAGTTAGGCCGTTGCGCCTGAACTGCTTTATAGACATATATAGGCCTGTGTGCTCAAAAAGGCCAGCTTTTGTGAGTGCCCCCGATTGATTCCAGGGTTTGATGCTGTGCAGTTGATGTGGGGAAGTGTGTTAGTGTTACACATACCGATCGGTTTGTGGGTGACAGAGGCGATTCCTGTGAGTGCCTCGTGACCTTTTGTATCCGTATCATATGACAGTTACCGATGGATGAGATCAGCTGAAATATTACGGTGTTAATTTGTGGTTGGTTTGCTCGAGAGTCCTTTCCCAGCGTTTGAATTTGTCAGTCAACAGTGTGAGCTTTGCTGTGAGAACTGCTGTATGGTTCATCAATGCATTTCAGCGAAAGGTAACAAGTATTTGTGAGGATTGTCCCACATTTTCTTCCTGTGCCAGTTGCTATTCACACAGACTACAGACACAACATACGGACTGTGGCAAAATACCGCAGCTGATTGAGGGTGTGTCGTGGGACATCGGGTCAGAGAGTCGTGAAGAGACGAACATCATGGAGAGAGAAAAAACAGGGTGACTGTGAATTCTCAGGCGTTGTTACCCTTGGTGAGAGTCCTGGCGGAAGCCCCAGTGCCAGCCGGGTTCTGCGAGGAACAGATCGCCAGCGCCTTGACGGTGATGGTCAACATTGCTCTGTCGTCCAGCTGGAACGAACTGACCGCTGCCGGCATCTTCCAGGTAAGCTGAGCTTTCGGGTTACCCTCAGACTTAATAACTTGGACCCAGCAGGTCGGGTCATGGCGGGGAATAACCATCACAGAGGAGTCGCTGAGAGAGTGTTGTATCAGTGTGATGTGATCGGTCAGAAATATCCAGGCACCAGACATCCCTAGTGTTTGTCATGCCCTCTTTCTAACGGGACCAGATACATGTTACAAAACAAAATCGGGTTTGCCTTGCGTTGTTTGTTGGGGTTCAGATCTGTGTTTCAGTAGGCTTTAGATGTTTAAACAATGTTCCATGTGACGCTGCTTACCTGAGGGATGTATGCACGCGCGACATAATACTTCAGAAAGTTTCCTTAGACTCCCAGAATCTTCCTGAATGTTCAAGACGCTTCCGAAAGATTCCCAAAAGAATTTCTAGAATGTTCCAAAACTTTTGGTTGGCTGTTGCACGCCATGATTCGCAAACTCTCCAGAATATTTACAACATTTTGATTGGTTAAACTATAACGTGATTCTCCAGTTATCTAGAATATTCCATTTTTCAATTGGTTGTGCTAGACCGTGATTTCAGAACTTGGGGTTTTCGATGTTTGAGAATGGGAGTGATCTGTGGATGTGTTAGAGTCGAAGGACACTCCTTGATTTTGGAACCGCTGTAACGGTTTTGACAATACTGAATTGTGAATGTTCAACTGGAAGCATAGAACTGAAGCAAAGGGTTTATCTTTCCTCTCTCTGGATCTGATTCCACAAGAACAAAGCCGTTCATGTCAGTCAGCTCAATCAGCATTGTACGTCCACTAAGATCAATTCGAAAGCACAGCAGTTCAGTTCTTCGTACTAAAAGTATGATTATTCGAGTGCAGCGATTGCGCCTTTTGAAGTCCAGTCAGTATAATTAATTTACATTTCAGTGACTCAGTCAAGCTCAGTAGCCCAGGAGTTAGAGCAGGTCGCAATGATGTCAGGTTCGGCACGTTCGGCGCCCGGAGGATGGAACTCTCATCTGGGGTGTGAGCTTGGTTATCCACCAACTGAGGTGACAAGGCCAAGGCAGCCAACATTTGAGCTGAGTGAAGCGTATCCATCATGATATATGAGCTGGTAGATGTGTGTGTGTGTGTGTGTGTGTGTGTGTGTGTGTGTGTGTGTGTGTGTGTGTGTGTTGGTCACATGTGGAACTCTAAAACGCTCTCTCGATCATTTTTTTTCAAACTGACATCATTGTCGAGAGCATCAACATGAAACGGTTCTAACACGTTTCACACAGATTAGCCAGGCCGGCAAAACCTCATCTTGCAGGCACAGTGGCACAAGGGGAAAAAGAAGACTCGGACAGAAGAAGAGATGGGAGGAAGCATCAAGGAGCGGACAAGGCCTGGCCCTCGTGCTAGCTCTCATAAGTGTTTGCAAAGAACTGGAACAGATGGAGAGGAATAATATCATCCAGGTGTCAACAGCAGTGCCTCAAGCAACCCTCACGCAGGATTCCAAGCCAAACCAAGCAAGCCGTACACAAGGGCGCTCTATATAAAGCGAGGCACTGGGGGGGTCATCAGCAGCGCCGATGCTGATGACATCTGAGAAAGAAAAGAAAGCCGGACCGATGGGCAGAGAGGGGCAGAGACAAAGACAAAACAAAGTCTTTTTTGACCAGTTTGTAAATCCACTTTGTAGGTTGAGAAAATACAACACACACACACACACACACACACACGCACGCACGCACGCACACGCACGCACGCATACACACACACACACACACACACACACACACACACACACACACACACACACCTTCCTCTCCCTTCCCCTATTCTCCCTTCACCGATCCTCCCACCTTCTCACTCCTGTTACTTACTTCAGTGTTTTTATCGAAACGATGAGAGCTGCAGTGACACTATTCTGTATTAGTCGTGAACCTAGCGATTCTCCATAGCAGCCAAACAAAATCATTCTGGTCGACGGTCTTCTGCACTGTTGCGAAAGGGATCACCTTCACGCTGTCGCGCAGTCAGTCACTCAGTTTCTTTCTTTCTTTCTTTTTTATAAAGAAAAGGTCTTGATTCAACAAAGCCTTATCGAAACCTTGACATTCTGGTTGTGTCCCGGCGGTTGTGACTACTTTTGATGTGGGGGCTGGGGGAGGGAGGGGCAGGGAATGCTATATGTGTGTGTGTGTGTGTGTGTGTGTGTGTGTGTGTGTGAGAGAGAGAGAGAGAGACTAAAAGTCAGCTCCGAACATGCATCGCGACAGACACTTTGGCACGTTTTTTTTTTCACATTTTCGAGTTGTTACTGAGCAACTGTCAACAGAAATTGAAGTAGGTAGTGAAGATAGCAGGGATGGGAGTAGGGACGGGGAAAAAAAACAACAGAAAGTTGAAGGAGCCGCCGCGGTACAGCGCTTGGTGTTGCAGGGCATGCGGGCTAGGGGGCCCAAGGTTCGACTCCGATCATAGAGGTGTATTTAGGTGAATATTCGGCCCCACCCGGCTTCTGCTCAGAGTTTTAAGTGTAAAGTGAGCGGAAATGGGAAAATGGGAAGACTGAAAAGGGAAATGGGCTGAAATGGGAAATCTGGGACTTTATTGACTCAGAGTGAAGTGGGCTATATGGGAACACTGAAATGGGAAATCTGGGACCACATGACTCAGAGTGAAGTGGGCTATGGGCTGCTGAAATGGGAAGACTGGGACCACACTGACTCGGAGTGAAGTGGGGCTATGGTCTGAAATGGGAAGACTGGGACCACACTGACTCGGAGTGAAGTGGGCTATGGGTCTGAAATGGGAAGACTGGGACCACACTGACTCGGAGTGAAGTGGGCTATGGGTCTGAAAATGGGAAGACTGGGACCACACTGACTCGGAGTGAAGTGGGCTATGGTCTGAAATGGGATGACTGGGACCACACTGACTCGGAGTGTGAAGTGGGCTATGGGCTGAAATGGGAAGACTGGGACACACTGACTCAGAGTGAAGTGGGCTATGGGGCTGAAATGGGAAGACTGGGACCACAATGACTCAGAGTAAAGTGGGCTATGAGCTGAAATGAGAAGACTGAGACCACACTGACTCCGAGTGGAATGTGCTATGGGCTGAAATGGGAAGAAATGGGGGGACCACATTGACCCAGAGTGAAGTGTGCCATGAGCTGAGGTGGGAAGACTGGCATCACAGACTTGAGTATCATCCGCTGAATGGATGTCTCAGAAGCGTTGCTCAAAATTTCAGCCCAACACCTTAGGTATGTGTAACACTCGGGCCTGGTTGGCGCCAGGGTACGTTACGAAGGGAGGCTTGGCGTATAGTCCTATCATACAGTCTCTGATCAGTATGGACCTCCGTAGCATCACCTGTCTCATCCTCATCGGTCATAATTCAAAAAAAGGTCTCAAATTCTGTGGCTTCTTGAGCCATCCGTTCATTATGACCTTAGGTTTTGGTCTCCTCTTCACGTCTATGTCCGTGATGAGTTCGTTGATTAAAGACGTGGGCATGGAGGTCACGGGGGCTGTCTGTGAACGGTGGTGGGAGAGGCGCCTTGCGAAGGGTGGGCGTTCGGTGACTCGGCAGACCAATTTGGGTGTGGCCGTGCAACGAGAGCTGGAATGAATGGCTCGGGGCAACGTCACTGGGAGGGCCTGGAAGATGAGATAGCGAAAAAAAAAAAAATGAATAAAATGATAAAAATAGAAGAAGAGAGAGGAAGATGGGGAATGGATTGAAACACAGAGACAGAGACAGAGAGACATACAGACATAGACAGACAGACAGACAGACTGACTGAAGAGAGAGAGAGAGAGAGAGAGAGAGAGAGAGAGGAGAGAGAGCGAGAGAGAGAGAGAGAGAGAAAATACATCGAAACAATGGACATTCAGAAAGGAAAACATAAAGAGGAAATAATAATCAACAAACGAAAGAAACACAGCACAAACACCAGGACAAAAGAAAATGATGACAGCGAAAAAAACGCGAAAAAAACGCAGATATTAAAAACAGAAAAGGAGAGACGGATAAAAACAAAAAGGAAAAAAAAAAAAAAAAAAAAAAAAAAAAAAAAAAACCAATGATCGGGACTGACCTCCCATACATTCAGCATCTCTGAAGAGAAATTGAAGCCGGAAGGAAGAGTGACAAGGAACAAACACGAAAGAAAAAATAAAAGAAAGAGGAAAGAGGGTAAAACAAAAGTAAAACTTCCAACTGCAAAGAAACAAACAACAACAAAAGAAAGAAAGAAGGAGAGAAAGAAACAAACATGCAACGATAGAAACATACCACAAAAAAAAAATCGACGAAAAGAAAAAAAAAATCTTGGAGACAAAACAAGGGACGGAAGTGAGGAAGACAGAAAAGCAGAAAGAAATACAAAAAAAATGACTCAGACAAAAAAGGTAATGTTGGAGAGGAAAAAAAAAAAGGAGGTTGGGGGGGGTGGAAAAGGAAAACAAATTCGCGAATGACATTTGCAGAATCTTAAGATGTCTTCTCTGGCACAAAGGACAAAAAGAAGACAAAGAAGAAGAAGAAGTAAGGCGGATGGGAAGATAAACAAAGGAAATGCAACGAAGCGATGAAATAAACACCGATCGTGCGTGCACTGAGTTACAGAAAATCTTTCACGCTTTAGACCAACTTAAAGGTCACGTGGAAGGAGAGGAGGAGGAGGCGGAGGGCGAGAGGAAAGACAGTTGGGTGGTGTCTGCCCATCGATCCTTTTTGTTCTCAGCAGACTGTGACGTTCAAAACTGGGTCAGCGCGCGCGTGTGTTTTTGTGTGTGTGTGTGAAAAAGAGAGGCAGAGTGAGTTCTTGTCTGAATGTTAAAGATGAGTGTGTCTTTGTATGTGCCTGTGTGTATGTCCTTGTGATAAAGAGATAAATGCGCGTGCAAATGTGTGTGTGTGTGCACGTGTGTGTGTGTGTGTGTGTGTGTGTGTGTGTGTGTGTGTGTGTGTAAGGGGGAGAGAGATAGAGACTTTTCAATAACAGATTTCCAGAGAAAGCGTCTTACCATCACAAAGACAGATTTTTGTTTATTACATATTTTTTCGCGTGACCGTGTGTGTGTATGTGTGTGTGTGCGTGCGCGCGCGCGCGCACGTGTGTGTGTGTGTGTGTGTGTGTGTGTGTGTGTGTGTGTGTGTGTGTGTGTGTGTTAAGGGGTTGTGGAAGAGAGACAAAAAGGGCCCGGCAGGAGCTGGCGTGAAGGGGGCGTATGCAGAGGATTTCGCCAACAACAATCTGTTGCACTTGTACAGAGAGAGGAGGAGTGAGCGAGGGAGAGGCAGCTTGCATCATAGTTGCTCAATGAATGACGAATGAAACACGGCCTCCGCTTCCCACTCCTCTACCTCCTCTCTCTCTCCCCCTCCTCCGCCTCCTTCTTCTGCTCCTCCTCCTCCTCTCTTGTTTGGCAGCCAGAGATCTGTTTGATAGCAGCCGTAGGCAGCAGCTGTTGTCGCATCTTCTCTTTCAATTCTGTTCAGCCGGTACTGCGTTTTCCTACCGTTTCTACAGTTTTTCCTACATTCTTCTGCCTTTTTTCCTTTTATTTCCCTCCTTTTTTCAGGCCTGTCTGCCTTATCTCTTTTCCCTGTTTTTCCTGCGTTTTCCTATCTTTTTTCCCAACCTCTTCTACATTTTCACGGGCTTTATCATTTTTCCTGTTATTTTTTTTTTCTGACTTTTTCCTGTCTCTCACAGTTTTTTTTTCCTATCTTTATCCTTTTTTCATATCATGTTCTTACAGTTCCCTACCTCTCTCTTAGTTTTCCCTACCTTTGTCTTCTTTTCGCGCCTTTGTCTTTTTCCCTACCTTTTCCCACCTTTTTCTGTCTTTTCCTACTTGTTCATGTTTTATTTTCTCATTTCTACCTTTTCCTGTGTTTCGCTCCTTTTCTCTCACTTTTCCCAACCTTTCCTATTTTTTCCCTTGCCATTTGCTCCTCTTTTTACATCTGTCGTTCGCAACGATTTCTTCTTCTTTTTTTTTTTTTTTAATACCCGACTTTTCATACTTTTCTTTACTTTTTTTTTTCTTTTTTCTTTTTTTTTCTTTTTCTATTTGTTTTACTGCGTTTGCCCACCATGTATTACTTTTTATCATTTTTTAATCAATTTTTTTTTCACACCCTTTCTTACATTTCGTCCATGTTTTCTTTTGCTACCGTTAATTCCTACTTTTTTTTTTTTTTTTTTTTTTTTTTTTTTTTTTTTTTTTCGTTTTTTCCCTACTATCCTTTTCTTGCCTTCTCTACTTTTCTTTCAGTACCTACGTTTACTCCATTTCCAAAATCATTCTGAATATGAATGAATTTTAGCTTGGATTTGAGCGAGAAAACTGACAGAAAACGGAAGCGTATTTCACACAGTGGACTATTTAAAGATCAGAACTGGGTTCCAGAGTCCACCATTTTGAATTGCTGCCCTGTGTCTTTCACAATCCACCCGAAATAGTAGTAAAATTGTTACCATTTTTTTTTTTTAATTTACATTATTGTATTGTGGGACTACTGGACAGTCGAGGTTCTCCGCCCCCATCGGTCACCAGCCCTGTGTGTAGCACGATATTGTCATTCCAGGGCGCTGGTCTGTACAAGGTACGCAGCTAATGCGATGCATTAGTCTGCCCCGAGAGAAGACTTAGAGTTAACGCACCTTGTCGAGTGCCCCAAGGGGACGTAAGTATGTAAGTATGTACGCTCCCTCCAGGACTTCTTAGGAACGTCCCCCACACACACACACACACACACACACACCCCTCCCCCCCCCCCCCCCTCCCCCCCCCCCCCCCTCCCAATGTCTTCGTAAAACGGTCTCGAGCAGGGAATCATGGTCAGAGACATGCACGTGTGAGGACCGCAAGTGTACAGCAGTAGCTGATTGTGTGGGGAGTAAGTGTCACTGACGTGTGCTTTTATGTCCTCTGGATGAATCGCGGATAACCATTTGGATCGCGTCTTCATCGCAAACTCTTGGATTTCATCGCCTGGGTGGTGGGGTCAGGCTGTCTGGCATCCATAGAGAAGGGTAGGGCGTCATCGGTGACTTGGAGAGAGTTGCTGCTTTTTGCGTTTGACTACAACAGGTGGTGTGCTGGGAAAAGTAGCGTGCGGCAAAGGTGACTGAACGGGGCCACACCAGCAGCTGCTGCTGTCACAGCTTCGCTCTGCGGTGCGCCACTGCGCTGCATCAGCTCCCTTCCCCCTCACATCGGTGACGAAATCGAGAGGCGTATCGTCCCCCCCCCCCCCCCCCTCTCTCTCTCTCTCTCTCTCTCTCTCTCTCTCTCTCTCTCTCCTTTCCTTTTTTTTTTCTTTCTTTCCTTGCTGCCAGGCAGTCTTGTCAATGAATGGGTGGCTAGATCACGGGTGCAAAAAAAAAAAAAAAAAAAAAAAGAAAAAAAAAAAAAAAGAAAGAAAAAGAAAAACACCAGTCTTGGTAGAAGGAAGCTTTCATTCCTTTCCCAGCTTTTGCAGTAGGTTGTGTCATAGAGCGGTTGACTTTCTGTCTGCGACATCCTGTGGAACTGTTTGACTTGCAGTTGTTTTCCAGTTTGCCATCCGTTAAGTACGGATATCTCCATGTTGATGTTTTGAAAACAAGTGCGGTTGTTTCCTAGTGCTGTGTTCAAAGTACGGTAGTTCCTATCTTCAAAGTTCAGTTGTTGCTGTTTTAAAGTACGGCTGTTTCATTTTGTTGTTCTAAAAATACGGTTTCATTGTGCCAAAAGTACGGTTATTTCGTCGAGCGTTCTTAAAAGCACAGTTGTATCAATACATCCTATTTAAAATGTACGGTTGTTTCGTTTGGCTTGATTCATTATGCTACCTTAAAAAATATGAATGTTTTATACTGTCAGTATGATGTAACGTATATATTTGTATACATGTGTTTTAACACCAGTGATTTCATGGATGGTCTCAGAGTGTCTGATCGCTGGAGCTTATCAGTCACGTGAGCGACTGTGAACTGTGAATGGATACTTTATTTTGGATTCAGTTAACCCCAGATTTGGAGTCAACTCCATGTTTATTGACCGAGCACCGAGTTTTTCTTCCATGATGGTAAATAGCCAGTGTCCTAGTCTGGTATATATTGGTGACGCCAGTTTCTGTAAACACAAAATTTCTCGCTGTCTCCTCTCTCTCTCTCTCTCTCTCTCTCTCTCTCTCTC